>CAUYQG010189197.1:0-12038 GCA_963574415.1 Tarsius wallacei | reverse complement strand
AGAAATGGTCAAGGCAAAACTGAACCTCCAAGGGAAATAACTGTGGCCGGGGACTGTTTAAGTTCAGTGCCAGAATGAGATGCTGATTTTTCCTGGACTCCTTCTGGTTTCTCCTCCTTTGGTGACATGACCTGATTGGGGAATCACAGGCTGACCCAGGGCCCTGCTTGGTGTATGGTGCAGGTGAACTTCTGTCTCTGGCCTTACACAGGAATAGAGGCTGGGGTCAACTGAGTGGCTTTCCTCTCCTCTGCTGACCAAGGCTGGCGTCCAGACTAGAACTTAGGTGGGGGAGGCATGGGGTGGACGAAGATGAGGCTTAGAAGCAACCACTGGGGAGTCTGGCCGGGTACATCCAGTAGGCTCCGTGTGTGGGATGATGGAGAGAGTATGGGCTTTGGAGATGGAGAGTCTGACGTCCCAGCTCCAGCTACCCACTTGTGCCATGCTCCCTTGAGTAAATCAGTTAACCTCTTGGTTTCCCAAGAGTGGGTGTAAGAGGAGAGAAAATGCTCTCCCTGCAGGATCAGAGTGAAGATGAGGCATGCAGGGCATGACTTCACCCAGCACCAAGCTACGACTGCCATCAGGGCCGTCACTGTGGCATAGAAGGTGTGGCCTAAGCTCACTATGAGGCTGGATAAGTCATTTCCCCTCTCCAGACCTCAATGTCCTCATCTGTGAAATGAGAGACTGGGCCGGGCGTGGTGGCTCACACCTCTAATCCCAGCACTTTGGGAGGCCTAGGTGAGAGGATTGCCTGAGCCCACGGGGTCAAGACCAGCCTGGGCAACTTGGCAAGACCTCATCTCTATAATAAATCAAGAAGAAAATCAGCCGGGCGTGGTGGCACATGTCTGTAGTTCCGGCTCCTTGGAAGGCTGAGGCGGAAGGATCGCCGGAGCCCTGCAAGTCGAGGCTGTGGTGGCCGGGAGCGTGCCACTGCACTCCAGCCTGGGCGACGGAGTGAGACTCCAACTCCAAAAAAAAGAAAAGAAAGAGCCAGAGAGAGACTAAAGCACTTGGCCTTGAAGTTCACGGGCAGTGTGTTGGAGACACCAGGGGCAGGACCATGGCCGGGGTGGCGAAAGGACTGGGAAGGTTCTAGACTTTCACACCCACCAAGTTAGGGAAATGTCTTGATTTAGCTCTTCGACATAGTAGAGTACAAAAGCAAGAACTGCTTATTTTGGAAAAATTAAGAAGTTAACTGCTTTAAAAATGGAAAGAGGCCAGGCACAGTGGTTCACGCCTGTAAACCCAGCACTTTGAGAGGTTGAGGTGGAAGGATTGCTTGAGCCTAGGAGTTTGAGACCAGCCTGGGCAACCAAGTGAGATCTCGTCTCTACCAAAAAAAAAATAGCCAGATGTAGTGGCATGCTCCTGTACTCCTGACTACTCAGGAGTCTGAGGCAGGAGGATTGCCTGAGCCTAGGAGGTTGAGGCTGCGGTAAGCCATGATTGTGCCACTGCACTCCAGCCTGGGTGACGGTGACATGGTTGACTCCAAAATAATAATAATAATAATTATAATAATAATAATAACAACGGAAAAGGAAAGACTGGGGAATCCCTTCTTGCTTAAGTACTCTGGAGTCTGTGAAGGGGGGCTGTGACCAGGATTCGATGCTCTCACATTTCTGATAGCCAGAGGGTGGCCTCGATGGAGCAAAGAAGGTGCCATCCCAGATGCAGGTGGACAGCTAGAGGTGGGACACAGTGTGGACACTTAGGACCCTGGCCCCGTCACGCCAATGGTGTCCCAGACAGCCAGTCCCTACTGGGAGGGCTTGGTCTGTGCACATCTTTAGGGGGTGCATGCTGTCCTGCGTAACGGGTTAATATTCTGTCCCCTAGGGGTTGACATAGTTGGATAGGATGGAAAGTTTACTGGAGAAATAAATAGGTATTATTCATAGATATTTCTGTGTCACTGGAGTTTTGAAGCTTTTTTTTTTTTTTTTTAGTTGGAGTCTCACTCCGTTGCCCAGACTGGAGTGCAGTGGCTGCTCCCGGCCACCACAGCCTCGACCTGCTGGGCTCCAGTGATCCTTCTGCCTCAGCCTTCCGAGTAGCTGGAACTACAGGCGCGCGCTACCACGCCCGGCTGATTTTTTGATTTATTGTAGAGATGAGGTCTCGCCAAGTTGCCCAGGCGGGTCTCAAACCCGCAGGCTCAGGCAATCTACTCACCTCAGCCTCCCAAAGCGTGAGATTACAGGCTGAGCCACCGAGCCCGGCTTGAGTTTTGAAGCTTTAAGACACCATCACTACAATGTTAGAATCAAAGAAGGAAAAGTTACTGACAGGATGAATGAAGTTGGGTGTGGTGACTCACGCCTGTCATCCCAGCACTTTGGGAGGCCAAAGCGGGAGAACTGCTTGAGCCCAGGAGTTTGAGACCAGCCTGGGCAACGTAGTGAGATCCTGTCTTTACAAAAAAATTTAAAAAATAAGCTGGACACGATGGCGTGTGCCTGTAGTCCCAACTACTTGGGAGGCCGAGGCAGGAGGATCACCTGAGCTCAAGAGGTTGAGGCTGTGATGAGCTGTGATCATGCCACTGCACTCCAGTCTGGGTGACAGAGTGACACTCTAACCCCTCCCTAAGAGATGAACAAATATAAGCCAAGGTTTTTCCATGTGTCAGGTTTGGGAACTGAATTTTGCATGTGTGCTGTATACCCATTCGCATTTCGATGTATGTGATTATCGCAGAGACTTGATGTCATACCACTTTCATGAAGAGGATGGAGCTTGGGAAGTTGGGCGTCTTCTTAAGGTTTTTGATCACCACGGATTCCACCCTTTCTCCTCCACACTCCACAACGAGGCTGGGGGACGCGATGGAGGCCATCTGGTAGTTTTTCATGTTTCTTAAGCCCCATGCTAGAATCTAAAAACACAATCGAAGAGAGGAGAAAGGATCCCAGTTCATGAGAACCCACATGCAAAAGAAAAAAATCCCATCTTTATAACTGGCCAAGTCTTTAAGGTTACTTTGTGTGGGTTTGCCAAAAACATCTAGAACACTGTCCCAGCAAGCCCATGGGTCACACACCGAAAGCGGTTTGCCCCCTCCCTTCTCCCGCCTGAACCCCCAAGAAAGCAAAGCTGTTTGGAGTGCAGGAATCCTATCCTGGCCATGCCGTCTAGTAGCTATGTGAAAGCTGACATGGTAGGTAACCTCTCTCTGTCTCATCTAGAAAGCCTGATCATAGACACTGCCACAGGGTTATTCGAGGATCAAGTATAAACCCATCCATCCATCGACACATTCACCCATCTATCCACCCATCCAGCCATCTATCCATCTGCTCATCCATCCACCCATCCATCCATTCACCCATCCAACCAGCCACCCATCCATCCATCTACCCATTCACCCAACCATCCACTCATCCATCCATCCACCGTCCATCTAACCATCATTCATCCATCCTTCCACCCATTCACTCACTCATCCACCCATCCATCCACCTACCCGTCCATCCATCCATCCATCCATCATCCAGTTATCCATAATCCATTCATCCACTCACTCATCCATCCAACCATCTTTCCACCCATTCACCTATCCATCCACTCATTCATCCAACTATCCATCCATCCATCTAGCCATCATTCATCTAGCCATCATTCATCCATCCTTCCACCAATTCACCCACTCATCTATCCATCCATCCACCCATCCATCCACTCATCCATCCATCCATCATCCACACATCCATCCACTCGTTCATCCATCCACCCATTCACCCATCCACCCATGCATTTCCCCATTCCCCATCCATCATCCATCTGTCCATCATCCATCCATCCACCCATCCATCCCTCTACTCATTCATCGATATATCCATCCATCATTGATCCATCATCCATCCACCCATCCAGCAAGCCACCCATCCATCCATCTACCCATTCACCCAACCATCCACACATCCATCCATCCATCCATCCATCCATCGTCCATCTATCCATCATCCATCCATCCTTACACCCATCCACCCACCCATCCATCCATCCATCCATCCATCCATCCACCCTGACATACAAGCATCCAGAAATGATGATTGTTGTTTAAGCCCCTCCGCCTCATGTCTGTAATCCCAGCACTTTGGGAGGCTGAAGTGGGAGGATTGCTTGAGGCCAGGAGTCCAAGACCAGCCTGGGCAACATACAAGGTCCGACAATTAAGTTCTCGAACCATCCTAGAAAAAGTGCTACATGCCTCACTGCTGAATATCACTACGGTCACCTTCGAAGTAACCCTCTTGGGAAAGCTAAGCACCGACACCAGTGCCTAGTACACCCATCAAAGCAATTTTGGAACTCTTTTTTCTGGAATGACCATCAGAGCTGTCGTCATTAGTCGTTGAGGTCTAACATCAAGTTCGCAAACCTGCCACCATGGGCTTACGCTGGCAACATTGTACAAATCACTGTATTGGAACACCCTCCCTACTCACCTGACCTGGCCCCCAATAACTTTTTTTTTACCCAAAGGTAAAGGAAACACTGAAGGAAGATATATAATGACATTCAGGACATCAAGGGTGATAGGACGACAGCTCTGATGGCCATTCCAGAAAAAGAGTTCCCAAACTGCTTTGACGGATGAACTAGGCGCTGGTGTTGGTGCATAGCTTCCCAAGGGGACTACTTCAAAGGTGACCGGGACACACACAAGCCGGTCTCTTCGGGTCCTTCCTCCCTCTCCCAGTTCTCCAGTCGACCCGGAAAACCCAGAAATCTGCAGGCTCCCAGTTCATGAGGACGTAAGCTTCCCTCGGGAGTGTGGGAATGGCCCTCTCCTTGTGGTCTCATCAAGCCTTTTCCTTCCATGAGTACCTCAAGGTTGCGGACAAGGTCTAAAGGAAGTTGGAGACAGCAAAAGAGAGTCCCGCTTTGATGATCCGATTGGATCCGTAAAACTGGAGCGCAGCTTACCTCGATGGCTGTGAGCTGAACCACAGGCCGGATCCCCTGGGGGACCATGTACAGATTCGGTGCCCTTTGGGAGGGAAGGATGGGGAGGTTGGAGCCATCCTGTGAAACAAACACGGCAATGTCAATGCCGCCCTTTCATTTGAGCAAACAGAGCGCAGAATTCTTCCCAAGTATTTTCAGCAGCTGGAAGAACATTCGCGTGAGGACACGGCAACGTACCTTGTCCCTCAGGATCAGCTCTGCGGTTACAAGGACATCTCCGCAGGCCTTGTCACCATTCGTCACCGGGTACCAGAGAAGTTTGGGCGTGACGTCCATTTCTGAGTTTAGTTTCACCAGAGGAGAGAAGATGCTTCGTCCTAAAAACTCATCTTTGCCCTAGAGAAACCAGCGGTCGTTCAACTCCTCAATCATCACCCCTTTAAATCTCCGGCATCCCCACGCCCCCTGAGGAGTCCTGAGTCACCCACCACTTGGTCATTGTCGAAAAGCTCCATGACAACCCTGGGTGGGTTCTGCAGAACCGCTTGGGGTTCCCCGTAGATTTCAATTTCATCAAATATCATCGTTTGGTCCCATGTGGGATTCAGGGTCGAGTGGATGATCTCGGTGGTCTTGCTTTGATGGAGGAAGGAGACATGAGCATACGGGTCTGGAACAGAAAAAGGGAATGACACTGGGGCCACGGTTGAGGTCTAGCTCTCCAGGACCACCCACTGCCACCACGTTCTTTTCCTCTGGGTGCCCTGCCTCTTGCTACCCGTGGAGATAGGGTTTCTGGGGAGCAGGGCATGCCGGGGCACCCGAAGGGGAGGCCCTGATGTGTCCCAAGAGGCCTCTCTTTGGAGTTATGTCCCTCCCAAGGTGAGTTGGGTCCTTCTTTGTGAGGGCACGGCACTCTGCAGCCGGACACACCTGGGTTCTACCCTCTCCTCACTCCTGCCGTGTGACTCTGGGGAAAAAAGACTTAATCTTCCCAAATGTTCCCCCTCCATGCAATGAAAGTAATATCTCAGCTTCGTAAGTGTCCAGAGGATGAAATGATAAACAGTATGCAAGCTACTTAGAACAGAGACTGTCTTATAGGCAGTATTTGATAAATGTTAGTTACTGTCATTGTTTCTAATGTGGATGGTAATCCAATCATTAAGCTAGGTCTCAAAAATACATGGCTTAAAAAAAAAGAGTATGAGGGAGACCCCCAAAAACCTGGAATCATCTTCTGGGGGTGGGACCCTTGTAGTACAGGCTTCCCTTGCTAGGCAAGTGTCCTAGGAACCCATCGGCATCTGTGGATTAACTAATGTTGTTATGAGAGGCTGCATTTGGCGTCTGTGAAATTTTTGGAGATTCTATCAATGCATTTCCCATTTCATGATAGGCGGTTTATGAGTGCACCTGCCCACAGGGCCCTAAGACTTCAGCGATTTTTGACCAAAACACAGCATGACCCCCGCCCCCACGCCCCACTCTTTCTATGCACCTGGAGCCTCAAGGTCCCTCGGCCACCTCCTTCCCCAGGGTCTCTCTCCAGCTGCTTCGCCTCCCTGTCATCTCATTATCTACTGCAGGAGAGGGAGGAAGAATGTCACCAGGCCTGGCCCAGCCACGTTTTTTTTGTTGCGCTGGATGAAAAAAAGCTTCCAAGGGAAATGTTTTGCCAACGTGAAAGAGGTGAAACAAGAAACGGCAGAAGTACGAACAGGCGTCAAAATGGACAAGTTCAAAAACCGATTTGAGCAGCAGAAAATGCATCTCGTAGGTGTACTGCATCAAACGAAGAGTACTTCGAAGGTGACTGAAGTTTAAACATGTAAGAATAAATATACAATTTTTCATAAGTAAATTCCAGGTTTTTTGGGGCCCCCCTCGTACCCGGTAACAGGAAAGACTTAGATGCTCAGAGGGTGGACAGTCTGTGAGAGTAGAAAACTTTGTTTTACACTTGGAAATGGAGCGAAAGCAATCTTATGTACTAAGAAGTAATCCATGCTAAAAAATGTCACCAAACCTTCGTGCAGTTGCCTGGGGGCTATTCTACCTGCCCGATAACCTAGTGTCTAGCCTGAAACTCTCGTCTAAGTGGAAAGGGTGCTTGGCTTTTAGCTGTGCAGCTGTCATGTGGAGGGAATTCTATCTTATATCTCCAAATTGCAAGGAATGTGCTCAGAGTTTTATGGAGCTTTAGTCAAGAATTTAGAAAGGACTCTTTGTCTTTCAGTGATGGAGTGCCCCCTGGTGGAGAATAATATTTGAAAATATCTTTTTTTTTTTTTGAGTAGGAGTCTCACTCTGTCGCCCAGACTGGAGTGCAGTGGCCGCTCCAGGACACAGCAGCCTCGACCTGCTGGGTTCCAGCGATCCTTCCGCCTCAGCCTTCCAAGTAGCTGGAACTATAGGCGCGCACTACCACGCCCGGCTAGTTTTTGATTTATTGTAGAGATGAGGTCTCGCCAAGTTGCCCAGGCGGGTCTCGAACCTGCAAGCTCAGGCAATCCACTCACCTCAGCCTCCCAAGGCGTGGGATTACAGGCTGAGCCACCGAGCCCCGTTCTTTCTGTAATCTAGAGATGGTAATTACGTTTCTGTAATTCCTTGAGAAGAAGTTGGGTCTTCATTCTGAAAATTCCTGCACATACACTTTAAATGAATTTATATGCCTTTTCTCCTATTAATCCATCTGCCTCACGCCAGTGATTTTTCAGCGAACGCTTAGAAGGCCAACTGCCATGGCCTCAACAATGCCTTAAGCGTTGTTTCTGGCCGGGCTCGGTGGTTCAACCTGTCATCCCAGCACTTTGGGAGGCCGAGGCAAGTGGATTGCCTGAGCCCGCGGGTTCGAGACCAGCCCGGGCAACTTGACGAGACCTCGTCTCTACAATAAATCAAAAAAATAAAAATAAAAAAAATAAAAATTAGCCGGGCGTGGTAGCTCGTGCCTGTAGTTCTGGCTGCTTGGAAGGCTGAGGCGGAAGGATTGCCAGAGCCCAGCAGGTCGACGCTGGAGTGGCTGTGAGCGTGCCAGTGCACTCCAGCCTGGGTGACAGTGAGACTCCAACTCAAAAAAAACCAGTTGTTTCCATAGAAGGCCTGGGGAAAGTTCTGCTGAGTTTCAGGTCCTGAAGTGAGATGACCCCCGAGTAGCCCAGGATGGCCATGAACTGTGTTCACAGCAAGGACTCAAATCTCTAGGTGGGCGTGTTCCCCCATCCCCTGCCTCTTCCTCTTAGAATCAGCCCAAAGGCAGCAAAAAGCAGCAGGAGTGTCAGTGAAAGAGCTCAGAAAGCCTCATGGGATTTTGGGGTGCAGGAAACGGAGGAGGTTAAAATGGACTCCAAACTGCTCAAAGTCTGGGGCTGTAGGCAAGTGGGTGGTCTTGTCATCTTCCAGTCACCTTGAGAGAGCTACAAAAAAAGCTTAGGGTTGGACTCAAGCCTGTAGTCCCAGCACTTTGGGAGGCTGAGGCGAGGGGACTGCCTGAGCCCACGGGTTGGAGACCAGCCTGGGCAACTTGGCGAGACCTTATCTCTACAATAACTCAAAAGATTAGTCAGGCATGGTGGTGCATGCCTGTAGTTCCAGCCACTTGGAAGACTGAGGTGGAAGGATAGCCTGAGCCCAGCCAGGTCGAGGCTGCGGTGGCCGGGAGCATGGCACTGCACTCCAGCCTGGGCGATGGAGTGAGACTCCAACTCAAAAACACCTTGGACCTTCACTTACCCATCAATCCAAGGGCCCAGGGATTTAAAACATAGGCTGGTGTTTAAATGGCAATCAGAAACCTCTCTTCTCCATGCTTTATATAACTCAATTAATTAATTAGTGTTCGTTAGTATCAAAAGATTATGCATCTTCTACATATTTCTATCACTCAGCAACAGTACCCGCAGCACTCAGTAATTGTTTATTTAATGACTAAGCAGATTGCTTCAAGCACGTGGAAGCCATATTCTACATTTTAACCTTTGCGTTAACCCCTGACTGCTCGACGAATGGGCTACAATCAAGGTCAAACATCAACCTAGCATAACTGCCTTATTTGCATGTCAGGAACCCTGATGCATTATGGGAATCCTAACCCTAACCCTAACCCTAACCCTAACAGAAAAGGAGGTCAGCTCCTCTATGAAGACACCTCAAGCCACTGACTCCATGCAGACAGCCTCCTTATTGCTGTCCTGCCCGGTGTCTCCCTTGCAAGTGTACTCAGTCATCCTGTTTTCGATTTGGGTAAATTCTTTCACCATCCCAGTCTCCAGCTGTCTGGTCACTACCCGTGACGAAGTGTACCAGAATAATCTCAACATGACAAAGGTTTTTGTGGGAGGTGACAAAAACATCCACCTGGCAAGAAGAATTGAGACAGCATAATCACACACAGGCATAGCGTTGTTTTCCTTTACCTGAAAAGCTGTCCTTGTCCAAAGCCATGAGGTTTCTGGCTTGATAGACATAACAGCGCAGGTGGTACACGTAGACTCCTGAAAAACAGGATGAAGGTTATTTACAAAAAGCACAAGTCTGCACATTGTCATATACGAGACTCTTTGAAGCTAACGCGTGTTCCAGAATGTTCCTGAATCTCTACCATCCAGGAAAGAGCAAACAGGACAGTGATGTGTCCTGCAAAAGTAGTTCTGTTTCCTATCAAATAAAACCTATCTTTGTAAAAAGACTATGGCAAGTTCAATGAAAGCGTGTCCATAAGGAGAGCATGACCCTTCTCATAAACGGTGGGGATTTAGAGTCCTGCTGTCATCACAGACCTTGACCTGGGTCTCCAGCAGTTATAGAAAGATGGCTTTCTGGATAATTCAGCACCACACCTGGGAGACAGTTATCTGCTAAAAGTTTCTTTGACATTTCAAAATCTGTATTCGCCTTGTCTTTATTATTACACACACACACACACACACACACACACACACACACACACACACAGCAGAGCACTGTGATTCAGTACACAAATTCCAGAAGCCCGATGACTTGAGTTCAAATCTTGTCTCCAGTGCTCACCTTGGGTCAATTACTTAACCTTCCTGCACTTTGGCTCCCTCAGCTGTAAAATGGGGATGATTATAACACCTACTTAACAGGGCTGCTATGAGGATAAAACAGGTTACCCCATAGGCACAGTTTTGGGCACATGCTAAGACCTATATAAGAGTATTTGCTATTATTACTATAGAGTAGGTCTGCCTTATTCCAAAATCCCTGAAGGTTATCACTGAAGTCCAGTGTTATTTGAATGTTGAGACTTTTTCCTAATTCCAATAACAATTTTAGGGGCTTACTAGACAGAATGAGGACATATTAAAAAGAATCTGTTAAAATCAGTGATTTGGCCATGCTTAAATATGATAAGAGTTTTAAACTGTATTTTTTTTTTTTAGAATATCCATTTTGTTTATTTTATTTATTTATTTATTTATTTACTTATTTATTGGGTGAGAGTCTCACTCTGTCACCCAGGCTGGAGGGCAGTGGCACACTCACGGCCACTGTAGTCTCGACCTGCTGGGCTCAGGCGATCCTTCCGCCTCAGCCCTCCAAGTAGCTGGAAACACAGGCACAGGCCACTATTTTGACTAATTATAGAGATGAGGTCTCACCAAGTTGCCAGGATGGTCTTGAACCCGTGAGCTCAGGCAATCCCTTCACCTCAGTCTCCCAAAGTGCCGGGATTATAGGTGTGAGCCACCGTGCCCAGCCTCAATATTGTTTATTAACTGTGACAGATGATGTAAGATGTTAATAAGATATGATGCATACTGAAGGAATATATTAATGAGAAAGCAAATGAGATTGGAACTACATGGTAACTCTGTATTTTCTTGCAACGTCTATGTAAAGCAAAAACTACTCTAAAGTAAAATTTTCTTTAAAAACATTGTTATGCTTTTTAAATACCTGCTGTTAAATTGTATTTTTAAAACTCCTCTTCATCAAGTGATAAACATGCAAGTTGTGTTTGCATGAAGGGTTTTTTCCTTTTATCGTATTTGGTGATTTGAAATGTGTTCTTGGAATAAAAGTTACAGAAACAGAATTCATATAATCATGTTTAAAACCCACTGTTGGCTCACACCTGCAATCCCAGCACTTTGGGAGGCCAAGGTGGGAGGATCTCTTGAGCCCATGGGTTCGAGACCAGCCCGGGCAACATGGTAAATAAGCAAACAAAAAAGCACTCACTGTCAAAATTGCAAGAAACAATGGGTGTGTTTGCTCCAAACACGGTGGTGGCACTGTGCTTCTGCTTCTCCAAGCTCTTCTCGTCCCCGTCCTCCGTCGTGTCTGCCCCCTAAAATAATGAGGCAGGTTACTCAGTGCAGGCAGATGCGTTTCTTATAGACAGTTCGCACTGAAATAGGGTAAGCATTCAGACAGCTTTTTATCCCTGCAAAACCTTCACCTGACCAACCAGGGGCTAAAATGTGGATTTATTGGTGCAGCCCACACTCTGAGCCTATCAAAGGTGGGGAGATGGTAGTGAACCATCCTCTGAGTTTGTGGTTAGCATAATAATCACTGTAAAAGTGTATCAAGCTTCTTGACCAAGGCAAATGCGTGCCCTTTCTCTTCAGATGCCCATGCCCATGGGGCATGCCTCTTTCTCTCTAATAAATTCTTTCTTAAACTATCCTTGGATTCACTCTGAAATTCTTTTCTGTGACGAGTTACAAGGACCACGGAGTGACATACTGCACCTCACCCAGAAACAACACGAGATGGAAAAGTCAGTTAACACTGCCTGGAAACCAACTAGCCAACTTGCGAGTGAGAATCCCAAGGAAGTAGAATGGCGACCTTTTTTTTTGGAGTCTCACTCTTGTCGCCCAGGCTGGAGTGCAGTGGCACGCTCACGGCCACCGCAACCTCGACCCGCTGGGCCTAGGCGATCCTTCTGCCTCAGCCTTCCAAGTAGCTAGAACTACAGGCGCATGTCACCACACCTGGCTACTTTTGTGTGTGTGTGTGTGTGTGTGTGTGTGTGTGTGTGTGTGTGTGTGTGATTTTTTAGAGATGAGGTCTCACAAAGTTTACCACGCTGGTATCACAACACTGGGCTCACGCAAACCACTATA
>CAUYQG010189196.1:0-13152 GCA_963574415.1 Tarsius wallacei | reverse complement strand
TATAACGCTGAGTGATCTATCACAGAAACAAAGAACTGAGTATCACATGTTCTCACTCATAAGTGGACCTTGAACAATTATTGTAATACTAAAAGAAAAGGATTGTCCGTAGTGGGAAATTGCCAGGTGGGGGAGGGGGGCGGCAAGGGGGTGGGATTAGCAGTAGTGGGATTCTGCAGGGGGTGGGGGCACACCTCATCAACAAGGGTACTTGCATAATGAACATTTGTATATTTAGCCCTGAATTGTGCCCCACATCTTTAAAATAAAAAAATTTTTAATAATAAAAAAAATATAAATTGTCAGGTGATATAACAATCAAGACAGAGAAGTACCTGAATAATGAGATACATATAGCTAAATGGGTTTGAATCAAGAGTACAGAAATAAACCCAGAAATTTATACTAAAATGATATTTGACAATAATTCCAAGAAAATTCAATTGAGAATAATAATTTTTCTAACAAATGATGCTGGGATAACTGAATATCCACAGCAAAAAAATTAAATTGGATCAAATTTCTATACACAAAAATTAACTCAAAATAGACTTTTGACCTAAATGTAAAAGCTAAGACTCTTAGGAGAAAATATAAGAATAAATTTCCATGACATTGAATTAGGCAATCATTTCTAAGATATGACAACAAAAAGCATAAGTGGCAAAGAAACAGATATATTGGATTTTGTCAAAAGTAAAAGATTTTTTCTACAAATAATACCATTAAGAAAGTAAAAGGACATCCCACAGAATGGAAGAAAATATTTGCAAATCATAAATCTAATAAGAAACTTGTATAGAGACCTCTCATAATGCAATTATGAGAAAATAACCAGATTAAAAATGGGCAAAGGATTTGAACTGATCTTTTTCCAAAGAAGGTGTATGAAGGAATGATAATCACATGAAAAGACATCAACATTCTTGGTTATTAAGAAAATGAACATCAAAGCCATAATGAGATACTACTTCATACCCATTAAGATGGTTATAATTTTTAAAAAGACAATAGTAAGTGTTGACAAGAATGTGGAGAATTTGGGACCCCCATATACAGTTGGTGGGAATGCAAAGCTGTGCAGCCACTTTGGAAAATAGTTTGGCATTTTCCCAAAATGTTAAACATGGAGTTACATATGATTCAGCAATTTCACTCTTAGGCATATATGCAATAGAAATAAAAAAAATATGTCTACATAAAAACCTGTACTTGAAAGTTCATATAGCATTCATAATAGCTAAGAAGTAAACATAACTTAAAAGTGTATCCACCTTTGAAAGAATTGAAAGACTAATATGTGTTACAACATGAATGGACCTTGAAAACATTATGCAAAATGAAAGAAGACATTCACAAAAGACCACATATTATATGATTTTACTTATATGAAATGTCTGGAATAGGTAAATCTAGAGGAAGTATTTTAATGGTCGCCTAGGGCTGAAGGTAGAATTGGGGAGAGGAATGGGGAGTGACTGCTAATTAATATAGGATTGCTTTTGGGGAAAAAATATTCTCCAATTAGATTGCAGCAATGATTGTAAAACTGCATGAATATACGAAAAAACATTAAATTGTATACTTTTTAAATGGGTTTTGCATAATGTTTTCAAGGTCTATTCATGTTGTAACACATATTAGTCTTTCAATTCTTTCAAAGGTGGATACACTTTTAAGTTATGTTTACTTCTTAGCTATTATGAATGCTATATGAACTTTTTAAATATGTTTTGTGAATAATATCTCAAAGTTGTTAAAAATTGTTGGGTGATGGATATATTCTATATTTTATAAATTACATGTTTGAATCCATTTGCCAAAATTGAATAGTTGAGATTTGTATATTTCAGAACATATAAATTTTACCTACAAATAGATATAAACAATAATCAAGCAAGGGTAGGGAATTGGAGAAAGTATAGCTAAAACAGGAATAGATCATTAACAATTGTTGAAGGTTGGACAATAGGTACATAGTGGCTCATTATAATATTCTGTGTATATATATATATTTAAAATTTTTCATCAGCCCAGGAGCGGTGACTCATGCCTGTAATCCCAACACTTTGGGAGACCAAGGTGGGAGAGTGCTTGAGCCAGGAGTCCCAGATCAGCCTAGTCAACAGAGCAAGACCCTATTTTTTAAAAATGCAAAAATTACCCAGGCATGGTGGAGCACACCTGCAGTCTCAGTTACTAGGGAAGCTGAGGCAGGAATATCGCTGGAGCCAAGAAGTTAAGGATGCTGTGAGCTGTGATTGTGCCCCTGCACGCAGCCTGGATGACAGAATGAGATCGAGACTCAGAAAATAAAATAAATAATTTTTCATCATTTAACATTTAAAGGTAGCCAAGTATGGTGGCGCACGCCTGTAATCCTAACACTTTGAGAGCCAAGGAGGGAGGATTGCTTGAGCCCAGGAATTCGAGACCAGCCTAGGCAACATATGAGACCTCATATCTCCAAAAAAATAAAAAAATTAGCCAAGTATTGTGGTGTATGCCTATAGTCCTAGTTACTCGGGAGGCTGAGATGGAAGGATCACCTGAGCTCAGAAGGTTGAGGCTGTAGGTGAGTCATAATTGTCCCACTGCACTCCAGCCTGAATGTCAGAGTGAGACTCTGGTAAATAAGATAGTAAGTAATAAAACTTGCTTTCATTTTTGATTGCCAGCAGTAAAATTAGAAATGCTGTCAAAAAAATGATGGAGCAAAATGTTGGAGTCTTGCTAATTTTTAAAAAAGTGGCCAGGCCATGTTTCCTGGCTTTGGCCCTCTTCCTTACTTTGGGGAGGTGACTCTTTCTCTTTCTCTTTCTCTCTCTCTCTCTCTAATTTACTTTTAAATAAACTATATTTTCTAATCTAAAAAAAAAACTAGCATTATATGTTTAAAATATGAGTAAAGCAATTAATATGTTTTCTTTAAAAAGGTCCTTTGGCAGGACTCGGTGGTTCAGCCTGTAATCCCAGCACTTTGGGAGGCCAAGGCGAGTGGATTGCCTGAGTCCACCAGTTCGAGACCAGCCCTGGAAACTTGGTGAGCCCTCAACAAATAATTTTTAAAAATTAGCCGGGCGTGGAAACGCGCGCTTGCAGTTCCGGCTACTTGGAGGGCTGAGGCGGAAAGATGGCGGAAACCCAACGGGTCGAGGTTGCGGTGGCCGTGAGTGTGCCACTGCATTCCAGCCTGGGCGGCAGAGTGAGACTCCAACTCAAAAAAAAAAAAAAAATCTGTTAAACAGCTAGGTCAACAGACAGTGAAAATCCTGAACATTTATTTATTTTTCTTATTTTGGAGGCACTCAGTTTTTAGAATAACGAGAATGAAAACGGTTATGCCCTCATAAACTATAATCCTTAATTTTCTTAACTAAAAGAGACATCTTCCTTAACAATATTGAAATGTTGAAAAGTTTTATATACTTGTACACTTTATATAAGGTAGCTACACTATTCAATCTCTCAAACTTTAATGTGCGCATGAATCCAGGAGAATCTTATAAAACAAAGTAGATCTTGGAGGGGGCCGATAATTCTGCATTTTTAGCAAGTTGCCAAGGCATGCCAGGGCTGCAGGTCCAGGAACCACACTTTGCTCGGTAGTGCTCTATACACGCTTGAACTTTGCTAGCAGAGGCAGTTCCATTACTAAAAGGTATAACTAGAAGGTACCTGGACGACCTGCCTTGGGGAGATGAACGTCATGGAGAGCTGCAGGTGGTTCTTCCCTTTTTGAAGGTCTAAAGAACACACCAAACTGCTTGATTTGTATCCCATTTTAATGTGAACTCTCTCTATGGTCCTTGAGGGTCACATATTCTGGTAAATGTGGCAAATATATAGGCACGTGAACCACAGGAAAATCACAAAAGCCTGTAGATGACACAAGGCTGGATGCCGCTCTGGGCTCCTGATTCAAACATAACTTTATGCCCTTTTCCACTTGATTTTTATCTTTATTCTGTTCATATTATAATATATGTAATGATGTGCTACCTGTATCAAATAACCTTTGGAATTATAAAAACATAAGAAATGCTACTTTTTTTTTTTTCTTTTTTTGAGTAGGAGTTTCACTCTGTCGCCCTGACTGGATGGAGTGCAGTGGCCGCTCCCGGCCACCGCAGCCTCGCCCTGCTGGGCTCCGCGATCCTTCCGCCTCCGCCTTCCAAGTAGCTGGAACTACAGGCGCGCGCTACCACGCCCGGCTAATTTTTAAAATTTATTTATTGTAGAGATGAGCTCTCGCCTGCCCAGGCGCGTCTCGAACCCGCGGGCTCAGGTAATCCACTCACCTCAGCCTCCCGAAGCGCGGGATTACAGGCTGAGCCACTGAGCCCGGCTTATGATGTTTTGTGTAGTAAGTCTGATGGAAATTCAGAGAAAGGGGAAAAAAGCAGACGTCTTTGGCGCTATCCTAGAGTGCTTCTTTTTTTTTTTTCTTTTTTCTTTTTTTGAGTTGGAGTCTCACTGTCGCCCAGACTGGAGTGCAGTGGCCGCCCCCCGCCACCGCAGCCTCAACCTGCTGGGCTCCAGCGATCCCTCTGCCTCAGCCTTCCAAGTAGCTGGAACTACAGGCGCGCGCTACCACGCCCGGCTAATTTTTGATTTATTATAGAGAGGAGGTCTCGCCAAGTTGCCCAGGCGGGTCTCGAACCCTCAGGCTCAGACAATCCACTCACCTCAGCCTCCCAAAGGTGAGGGATTACAGAGTGCTTTTTTTTAGGAGGCGGTTTTTAAGCTGACTCTGCAGCAGCAAGTAGGAAAAAAATATAGGAAGGTGAGATGGAAAATTCATGCCAGGTAAAGAATGCATAGAACAGGCTAGGGGATTATATGAAATTAAATACAGAAAATTTTAAATGTAAAGTTGGAGTTAGGCCATGGAGAACTTTAAAAATAAGACTCAGCAATTGACCTACTTTTCCAAAGGCAATAGGAGCCACAGAAGATTCTGGGGGAACAAATGACAACATGAAAGCACAGTTAGCAGGCTGGTGGGAGGAGGAGGGAGCTGGAGGCAGGGAGGCCATCATTCTCACTCCACCTGGCAAAGACATGGACCTGCAGGTAGGGAAAGTAGATTTGGAGGAGTTGCTTTGGGGGGGAAAATCTAAATTTGGTCTAATATAAATGTTTACTTCCAGCTTTAGGTTAAGTTCATCACTTTTATTTGATTTCTGTGAACAGAAGAAAATGATTATTTGGGTAAACCAAAAACTCAAACCTTTTTTTGCTATAAAACAATGGGATTTTTACTCTTTGCTAGTTTTTTTTTAACCTGTCAAAATGCTTAATGCTCAGTTCGTTGTTAGCCTAAAACACACAAACACAAACACACACACAGAGATACATACACAAATGCTCACACGAGTGCACACAACACCTTCTCTTAACCTTACTCTTCACTTCTCTTAGTATTTCTCTTCTTCTTTAACTGCTCGGTGTAAGGAAGAATCTAAACTTATGGCCTACCCTTGAGTAGGCCATGCATTGCCAATGACCTGCATTGCCAATTTGCCACTTAAACACGTTGCAGTCCAGCTTGTGCCCCATCACCCAACTGGAATTTCGCTGAAGAATCATTTCCTAATTTTCAAATGCAGTAGCCTAAAAGTAATTTTTATTGTGAAAAATTTCAAACATATAGGCACATAACGAGATAATGAACTCTATCTCCAACATTTATTATCAATAATTACCAAGATTTTCCACATTTGCTTAATTTTTCCTTTTCTCTATTTTGTTTTGTTGTTGAATTATTTGAAAACAAATCCCAAATGTCACATCATTTCATTGCTACACATTTCAGTACATTTTTCTAAATAAATATGGACATTTTCTGCTATAATTATAATGTCATTATCACACCTAACAAAATTAACAATTACTCCTTAATATAATCTAATATCAATACTACAATCAAATTTCCCCCCATTATCTCAAAAATGTCTTTCTATAATTGTTTTGTTTGAATTAGGATCCAAACAAGGCCCATGCATGATTTTCTCTTGATAGCTCTCTGAAGACTCTCATAATCAGAAGAACTTCTTCGTCTCTTCTGTTTCCTTCTTTTCCCTCTCTTTGCCTCTGACTTGTTAAAGAAAATGCGTCAGTTAATTTGAGGAATAGTCCATAGTGTGGATTTGTCCGTTTGCTTTCGTGTAATGTCGTTTTGTTTGTTCCTTTTTTCTGTTGTATTTGCTGTACATAGAGGTTACCTCTGGAAGATTCAAGTTCAGCATTTATAGCAAGGATAATTTATAGGGGATGCTATATGTTCCAAACTACATCACATCAGGAAGTACATAATGTCTTAAGTCCCACTTTTAGTGCTGCTAAGATTGATCAATGGGTTCAAGTGTTGGCAGCTTGATCTCTCCATCAACTTTTCACCTAATAGTGAATCCATGTTGGGTGTTGCTTAAATCACTTTACTTCATTAGAGTTTGAAAACAGTGAGTATCTAATTCTATCATCCACTGCAAATTTATGGAGTTTATTTATAGAGGTACTTTTCCATCGATATGGTTATTTGGTTAGTGTGTGATGTAGTTTATACAGGAAAGACAGAATAAATGTTTACTTTTTTCCTTTTAATTGATAATCTTCAAAGCAAGGTAATGGTATTTAGTTACTCTCAGTGATATCCAGTGAGATATTGTCTCTATCCCTGTCACTTTTGAGTTCTCTCTCTTTCTCCACCTCTATCTCTTCTAAAGGATCACTTTGAATTTATAAGACAATATTTAATAGTTTTAAATAATTGCATTCATTTTTCTTTGTGATGCTCAAATTGTCCCATCTTCTGCTAGTTGGAGGGTCTTTATGTTAGTCACTGGGTCCTTTGATGGAGACCTTGATTTCCAATCCACCAAGATATTCTAGGCTCATATAGTATAATTCCTGACCCTGATGTAGATTTTTTCTTTCTTTTCCTAAAACCTTGGTCTCTTTTTGTGGGAACTGGTATTAAAATTCTAAAAACTGTTTCTGGGTATACATATTATAATAGTCAGTTCAGGTTTCACAGAAATCAAACAAAAGCATTTTATTTAATTTAAAGCTAGAAACATTCATATTGTTTAGGGTGGCTTAAACAACAGAAATTCATTTTTTCACAGTTCTGGAACCTAAAAGTTCAAGATCAAGTTTCCAGCAAGTGTATTTTCTGATGAGGCCTCGCTTCCTGGCTTGCAGATGGCTACCTTCTTGCTATGTCTTCTCTTGACTTTTCCTCTGTGTGTGCACTGTGAGAGAAAAAACCTTGTGTCCTCCTCTTTTCTTATAAGGACACCGTTCCTATTGCATTAAAACCCCATGCTCATGACCCATTTAACCTTAATTACCTCCCTAACATTAGTTGTTAGGCTAAATGTGAACTTGAGGATAGAGGCACACTTTAGTTCATAACACTCATTTTTTTTAAAGATCACTATTGCTTCTAGGCCTTTTTAATGGACACAGCTACAAAGAATCTATTTTTGAGAAAAAATTAGTTTTCATTTTATGTTACTTTTTCTAATTCAAATGTAAATGTAAATAAAAAATTAACTGATAATATTTTAAACGAAATTTCTTTGATTTTATTTTTGTATATTTCAACTGAAAATCTTGATTCTTAATGGTAGTAACATAATTACTTATTTGAATTATTCTATTATATACATAAAACAGTTTCCAAATAATAATACAAATAATACTACTACTTCCAAATAAAATTAACATTTCTTTGAAGCTCTATTTGTCTTATGATGTATTTTAATAAGGACAAACAGTCTCAAGTGACTTGAAATAACTATTTTTTCTGTGTGGTTTTGTCATTAATTTTGTTTAATAAATAGTTTGTTTATTATTTCATGATAAATAATTCTGTTTGTTTATTATTTCATGATTATTTTAATTCATTTTTTTTGAGAAGGCAAAACCTTTGGGTTTTCAAAATCAAAATTATATAGCAGGAGCTATTAAAAAAAGTTTTACCTGCATTTCTGTTTTCTCTATCATATTTTTCCCCTTTTCTTCTAAGTAAAATTTTTTAATTTTTTTTTTTTTTTTTTTGAGTTGGAGTCTCACTTCGTCACCCAGACTGGAGTGCAGTGGCTGTTCCCGGCCACTGCAACCTTGACCTGCTGGGCTCTGGCGATCCTTCTGCCTCAGTCTTCCAAGTAGCTGGAACTACAGGCGCGCACTACCACACCCAGCTCATTTTTTAAAATTTATTGTAGAGGTGAGGTCTCGCCAAGTTGCCCAGGCGGGTCTCAAACCCGCAGGCTCAGGCAATCCACTCACCTCAGCCTCCCAAAGCCCTGGGATTACAGGCTGAGCCACTGAGCCCGGCTAGATAAAATTTTTAAATTAACATTTGATTTATTTTTCCTGGGTTTATTTTTGCTAAGCTAGCAGAATAGTTTTAACTATGACAATCTCAGCTCTTTATCTTTTTATTTTTTCTTTGTAGATATTCCACTTCTGTGCCTCATTGACTTTTATCTTTGTGTTCTACATATTCTAATAAAATTTGTCCTGGTTTTGTGTTTAAAATGTTCTTATTACCAAGCTCATTTTGGGTATCAGTTTTTTCTCTCAAGGTACAAGCAAACTTCAAAAATATAGCAAATATAAAAGATATTATCCCTAACTAAATAGAATTGCGCCAAAGACCTATTCTATGAGGTTTTTCGAGTTAAAACAAATCACTCACTCTTTTTAGGTGAGGAAATACAGCAATAATTTTTTTTAAAAACTGACAAAATCTTAGTCCTCAGGAGCTTACATTTTTAGTTAGGGGAGGCAGACAATGAATAGTTTAACTCCAATCTCTGCCTCCATCTTCTTAGGGCATTTCTTCTGTGTGTCTCTCTGTGTCTACACATGGCCATTTTCTTATAAGGACATCAGTCACATTGGATTAGGTGCTTACCCTATTCCAGTTTGACCTCATCTTAACTAATTACATCTGAAATAGTGCTATTTCCAAATTAAGTCACATTCTGAAGTCCTGCAGGACTTCAACATATCTGTTTTAAGGGAATACTACTTAACCCATAACACTAGTTATTAGCAAGTATTACAAAGAAAAATAAAGTAGAACAAGGAGCATAGAGATGATACAACAGTAGTATTGGAGGAAGGTGAGATGTGATTAAATCCTGAATATATATTTTAAAGATATGTTTTTTAGAAATCACGGATGGATAGGATGTATTAGCAAGGATTATTCCAAGTGTTTTGTTCTAAGCAACTGGAAGAATAAAGGTACCATTTCCTGAGGCAAGAGTAAGGAAGTAGAAGTTTTGAAGGAATAATCAAAATTGGGGGTTTTGATTAATTTTAAGATGGCTGTTAGACAAACAAGTGAAGATGATGAGTAAACAGTTAGATATACAAATACAGACTCTGAAGAATGGCTTGGACAGGAAATAAAATTTTGGAGACATTGGTGACAGATGATATCAAAAGCCACCTGACTATAAGATCATACAGAGACTGAGTATAATAGTGACTTGGAGCCGGGCTCGGTGGCTCAGCCTGTAATCCCGCGCCTTTGGGAGGCTGAGGTGAGTGGATTGCCTGAGCCCGTGGGTTCGAGACCCGCCTGGGCAAGCGAGACTTCATCTCTACAATAAATAAAAAAATTAGCCGGGCGTGGTAGCGCGCGCCTGTAATTCCAGCTACTTGGAAGGCTGAGGCGGAAGGATCGCCGGAGCCCAGCAGGTCGAGGCTGCGGTGGCCGGAGCGGCCACTGTACTCCAGTCTGGGCGACAGAGAGACTCCAACACAAAAAACAAAAAAGAGGTAGATTTATGTTTGAACCTGAGCTCTTCCATTTGTTAGCTGTGTGACCTTGAACAGCTTATTTAGCCTTTCTAATACTTACCTTCCATTTTTCATTTATAAGATGAGGATATTTACCTCATAGTGTTGATAAAAGCAGTAAATAAGGTAAAACCTGTGATAATATTAAAGAAGAGGAGCAGAGGGTCATTTAGACAAACAAGGTTAGCTTTACTAGGGGTGCGGTTGGAAAGTTACAGAGACCATCAACTCTACCTCTTGGTTCTTGTTGCATAGGATGGGAGAGAAGAAAACAGCATTTATTTGACAGAGCTTCAGAGGAAGGGGGTGTCCTGTATGAGTATAACCTAGTTTATACTTTCTGGCAGCAAATGCGGAGTTTTAATTTTTTTTTTCCCCCAGAAGTCCATTTGAGGAGTTTAAAAAAAAGAAGACTAGAAAGAGTAGTAGATAGAAGAGTTGGTTGGGTTGAGGGAAGAAAGAGAGGGCTTTATTTTTTTTAAAGATATGCTGAGCTGAAGGAGCCAATTAAGGAGAATTTGAAAATGCAGGAAATAAGGAATACAGAACAATTTCTCTAGGACACAGAAAGGAAATGGGATGTAGCAGGGTGGAGAGCAGTAATATCACACAGATGCTAAAGTCGAGGTAAGTATCTCCCAGGATTCTAATTCATTATTTTCTTTAAAATTTCCAAATAGGCCATCTCTGTTTTAACAAAGAGCCACTAGAGCTGGATCAACAAAGGAATCTTCTCTGGATCTATAAAACTCAAGGAGTGTCTGAGGATGACACTAAGGAAGGGAGTAGCTAAAACAGAGAAAGATCACATGGTGCTGGAACTGAGCACTGAAAGGGACTGTGAAAGTCTTTAGTTCAACCCGTGATTTTTGGTAGGATAAACTACTGAGGTTAGGTGATTTTTTTCTGAAAAACAAAGGTGATTCTGGCCAGTTATCTTTCTGGTAACTATTCTTTAGCAGAAGAACAAGAAAGGTGGCCTTTAAATCCAGGAAGAACAAAAGTAATTGAGCACGGAGTCTAGGAAACTGGAGGAGTATAGGGAAAGAAAGATAATGTAATTTCTTTTCTGGCATGTTCTGTGTTTAGATAGTTAGATTTACTTTTTGAAGTAGCAGTAGTGATATCCTGGTAGTTTTGTGGCAGGATTGGACAATAACTGAGCTAACATAGCCTAGCATATTTGGTATCAGTTTTCAGAAACCAAGTATTAAATTTGATTTTATTTATTTTTTAAACTATTTAATTATTTTCTGTCTACAGAGTATTTTTAGTTTTACTTGGATTCATTTTGATTTTTATGTTAGCATTTGTTAATTTAAGGATCTGCAATACTTGAAATAACAGAGGCATGTGAGTTTCAAACTTTGCACTGTTAGAAAAGCTTTAACCAAATAGAGAAAGTAAAATCCCGCTGACGTTGAAGGACATACTTAACTCAGATAATCCATCTCCTGCTTTCATCAAGTAACCTTAGTCCTTTGGTTCTTTACAAAGCTTCACCAGATAAAAACATGCTTGCAATTCTGGGGTTACTGAGATATAAACTATGCAGGGAAGGAGACTAGTGAATTCCTACTGTATTTATGGGGAAAACAGTGTTAAATGCTGTAAGAAAATGAAGATATCCAGGAACTCATTATAATGAGTTATAAAGTGAGCTACTTTGTCCTGTGGGTTTTTAGTTTTCATCAAGTTTTGAAAACTTTCAGCCATTAGTTCTTGTTATTGATCTATTCAGAATTTTGGTTTCTTCATGATTCAGTCTTGATAGGTTTATATGTGTCTACCAGAGTAGCTACAAGATAGCTGCCTTGTACTTTTCAGGTACTTAGCTTGTCTTCTCAACTCAGGGATTCTACTGGGTTTACCCCAGTTTCTCAGTGTTACAGTGGTTTTATTAACTTTTTTTTTCATTCTCAACTTTTTTTTTTTTTTGAGTCATAGTCTCACTCTGTCACCTAGGCTGGAGTGCAGTGGCATGCTCACGGCCACCCCAGTGTCGACCTGCTGTGCTCCGGCGATCCTTCCGCCTCAGCCTTCCAAATAACTGGAATTGCAAGCACGTGCTACCACACCCAGCTAATTTTTTAAAATATATATTGTAGAGACAAAGTCTCACCTAGTTGCCCAGTCTGGTCTCTAACCCCTGGCTCAGGCAGTCCTCTCACCTCGGCCTCCCAGGGTTCTGCAATTACAGACTTGAGCCACCACACCTGGCCCTCAATTCTTAGAAATAATTTATATTGCTCCATGGTTTTCTGATTGATAAAAGTTTGAAACTACTCAATAGCAAAACATTTGAGCTCTGTACTTTATTAAAGATATGTATATGTTATTGATAATTGGTTATGACATGTACTTCATGGTTATTCTCTTTTAATAGCCTACTTATAAAAGTTGGGATTCAGTCAGGAAAATAGAACCTACATCATGGAGTTCAATAGGCAAGATTTAATTTGGGAAAAATGTTTGAAAGTTTGGGAATAGCTAAAAAGCAAACGAGAGAGAGAGAGAGGGAGAAAGAGAGCACGAGAGAGAGAGAGAGAGAGAAAGAGAGAAAGAACGAGCGGACACGCTAGAGCAAGCAAGCCTTCTTCTTAGTCTTCAGCCCTAACTGGAAGCCAATTAGCAAGGGTGAGCACAGATAAAAGGGTGGAATCTATCTGTGAGCAAACACTGTCTTGGAGTGTCAATTTTGAAAATTTATATTTCACATTAAAAGAAAAAAAACTGGTCAGGCATGGTGACTCAAGCCTGTAATCTCAGCACTTTGGGAGGCCGAGGCGAGAGGATTGCCTGAGTCCAAGGGTTGGAGACCAGCCTGGGTAACTGGGTAAGACTCATTTCTACGATATATAAAAAAAAAATTAGCCAGGCGTGGTAGCATGCACCTATAGTTCCGGCTACTTGGAAGGTTGAGGCAGAAGGATTGCCTGAGCCCAGCAGGTTGACGCTGGGGTGACCGTGAGCATGCCACTGCACTCCAGCCTGGGCGACAGGGTGAGATGCTGACTCAAAAAAAAAAAAAAAAAGCCGGGCTCGGTGGCTCAGCCTGTAATCCGGCACCTTTGGGAGGCTGATGTGAGTGGATTGCCTGAGCCCGTGGGTTTGAGACACGCCTGGTCAAGCAAGACCTCATCTCTACAATAAATAAATAAAAATTAGCCGGGCGTGATAGCGCGCGCCTGTAGTTCCAGCTACTTGGAAGGCTGAGGCGGAAGGATCGCTGGAGCCCAGCAGGTTGAGGCTGTGGTGGCCGGGAGCGGCCACTGCACTCCAGTCTGGGTGACAGAGTGAGACTCCAACTCAAAAAAAAAAAAAAAA
>CAUYQG010189195.1:0-19962 GCA_963574415.1 Tarsius wallacei | reverse complement strand
CATCTCTACAATAAATCAAAAATTAGCCGGGTGTGGTAGCGTGCGCCTGTTGTTCCAGCTACTTGGAAGGCTGAGGCGGAAGGATCGCCGGAGCCCAGCAGGTCGAGGCTGCGGTGGCCGGGAGCGGCCACTGCACTCCAGCCTGGGGGCGACAGTGAGACTCCAACTCAAAAAAAAAAAAAAGCTTTTAGGTAGAGTAAATGTATAAAGGAAGAAGAATCAGATTGATCTCAGTCTTCTCAAGTGCAATGCTGAGTATAGGGAAACCAGTATTTTTAAAGTACTAGACTTAAAGTCCTTATCTAATCTTGTTATTAAAATGTGAGGGTTTAGTAAAAAACATTTAAGATTCACCAAATGTCCACATTGGAGCTTTTTGGAAAAAGATACTCAACCAAAAAGTCCGGGAGATACTACAAAAGCTATGGAAATAACAAAGTTCACATACCTTTGTAAAATGTGTATATGCAGAGAAAGAATTTTTAAAAAGTACAGTATATTCATAATTAGCCAGAATTAATCATTTTAGACAATATCAACGTGGAGAGTGGAGATCAAAGCATACAGATGATGAAGGTATAGATACATAAATGTCAAAAGTCGAGGCACACTCATGGAAAAGTGCCTAAGAGAGTAGCTCTGGCTCAGTTTGTAATCCACACTTTGGGAGGCCGAGATGAGTGGATTGCTTGAGCCTGTGGGTTCGAGACCAACCTTGTCTCTACGATAAGTAAAACATTAGCCAGGCATGGTAGTGAGCGCTTGTAGTTCCGGCTACTTGGAAGGCTGACAGAAGGATCACTGGAGCCCAGCAGGTCGACACTGGGGTGGCCATGAGCATGGCACTGCACTCCAGCCTAGGCGATGGGGTGAGACTCCAACTCAAAAAAAAAAAAATTCCTCCGAATTTTCACCAAGTGAATGGTGAACGCTTGTTTAACACCACCCAGACCAATAATGAGGACGTTACCAGTCCTCCGGAGTGCTCCACCCCCATTCCTCGTTATAATCCTCCTTTCCAGAGACAAACGCTAGAGCTGACTTATAGATTGAGTCGGCCTGTTTTTGAACTTTCAAATGGAGTCATAACTACATACTCTTATTTGGCTTCTTTTATTCAGTTGTATGCGAGGTTTGTGCTTTTGCTGAATATAGCATAGTACCTTCTCATTGCTGTATATACTTCAGTTGACTACTATCACAATTAATTTATCTATTCTACTGTCATAGATGTTTGTGTTCCAGTTTGGTATGGTTGCAAATAGTGCTATTATGCACAGTCTTTAAAAAATTATGGCAAATAACTGCAACTCATATGAAATGTAGTATTTTAACTACTTTTAGAAATACAGTTCAGGGGCATTAAATATATTCACGTTGTGTGATCACTAACATCCTTCTCCAAATGTTTTCATTTTTCCAAACTGAAACTCTTCCCTTTAAACAGTAATTCTTTCCTTGCTTGCTCTAGCCTCTGACGACTGCTATTCTGTCTTTATGAATTTGAACTTGTGGTATCTCATATAAGTGGAATCACACAATATTTGTTCTTTTGTGTCTGACTTGTTTCACTTAGTATAAAGGCTTAAACTTTACCAAATTTGTTTGTTATAACTTTTTTTTGGTAGAGTCTTTAGAATTTGCTAATGTAAGATCATGTATGTCATCAGCAAAATGCAATTTCCTATCCTCCTTTCCTTTCTGGTTGCCTTTTATTTTTCTTCCTAATTGGTTGAATAGAAGTGGTGAAAGCGAGCAACTTGTTACTGTAAAGGAGAAGCTTTCAGTGTTTCACCGTTGAATATGATGTTAGCTTGGGCTGATATGTGGCCTTTATTGCTTGAGGCTAGGAGCTGGAGACCAGCCTGGGCAACATAAAACCCCGTATCTGCAAAAAAATAAAAAATAAAAAAAATAAAAATTACCTCCTTCATTTTCCCCTTTATCAAATGTGGTGAATTAAGTTGTTTTTAAAAATTAAAAAAACCTTGCAGTCTCAGGATAAACCTAATTTTAATGTGATGTATTATGTCCTCTCTCGCATATTGTTGGATTTGGCTTGCTAATGTTTTGCAGAGGGTATTCTGTATTTGTGTGTGTTCGAGACCAGCCCAGGCAACTTGGGTTCGAGACGTACATTTTTTTTCTCCATGTCTTGCCAGGTTTTGGTACCAAGTTATTACACCGACTTCATAAAATGAATTGGGAAGTGTTCCTTTTTAAATTCCTGGTAAGCGTTATGTGATGAAATCAGTGAAAGACATGGGCATAAGTTCACTGCTGAGCTGCTTTTGCTGAGAATTCAATTTCTTGAACAGGAGATGTGTGGAATGCCATGGCAGTGCATATGTATTCCATCAAGCCATGTTTGGTGGCACTGACAAAAGCACTAAGGTCAAGGAGGCAGATCCACACTCGGCGAATGTGTCTCTTCCAGAGAGAATGAAGTGCAGTCCCCTTTCTGAACAGGGTTAGTCTGATGTCAGAAACCTGCTAGCAGGTGGTTGGCTAGTCCATATGGGAACTTTCATTGCTCTTGACAGGTCAAGCCTTCCACAGTGGAGGTACCCAGGTCAGCATTGGTGAGAAGTCCGTGGCAAGGAGCCCGTACATAGCCTTGTACAAGAAAGACTTGCTACCATGGAATTTGGTAGATGGGCCCCCTGAGCGAGCACTAGGATTGCAAGGGAAAGACACAGACTGACATCCCCAGAATGTTATTTTGTTCATCTCGTTATTATTACTATTATTATTATTGAGTTGCGGTTTCACTCTGTCACCCAGGCTGGTGTGCAGAGGCACGATCACAGCTCCCTGCAGCCTTAAGTTCCTGGGCTCCAGTGATCTTCCCGCTTTAGCCTCCCTAGTAGCTGAGACTACAGGCACATGCCACCACGCCCAGCTAATTTTTAATTTTTTTGTAGAGACAGGATCTCATTATGTTGCCCAGGCTGGTCTCGAACTCCTAGGCTGAAGCAATCCTCCCGTCTTGGCCTCCCAAAGTACTAGGATTACAGGCGTGGGCTACTGCAGCCAGTCGGTTCATTTCATTATTGAGATTCTGTTCTAGGTAAATGCCTTAGGTGAACGTTCACATGGGACACAAATATCTTCATACTTGGTCTCCAATCTCAGAAGTGCATTCACGGTCTGGGAGCTGTGGCTCATGCCTATAATTCCAGCACTTTAGGAGGTCGAGGTGAGAGGATTGTCTGAGCCCACAGGTTCGAGACCAGCTGGGGCAACTTGGTGGGATTTCATCTCTACAATAAATTAAAAAATTAGCTGGGCATGGTAGCGCGTGCCTGTAGTTCCTGCTACTTGGAAGACTGAGGTGGAAGGATCACCAGAGCCCAGCAGGTTGAGGCTGCGGTGGCGGTGAATGTGCCACTGCACTTCAGCCTGGGCGACAGAGTGAGACTCCCACTCAAAAAAAAAAAAAAGAGAAAAGAAAAGAGTATCGTGAATGCACTTTTTTTTTTATTTTTTAAGTCAGTCTCACTCTGTCGCCCAGGCTGGAGTGCAGTGGGACACGCTCACCGCCACCGCAGCCTCGACCTGCTGGGCTCCGGCGATCCTTCCACCTCACAGCCTTCCAAGTAGCTGGAACTACAGGTGCGCGCTACCAAGCCCGGCTAATTTTTGGTTTATTGTAGAGATGAGGTCTCATCAAGTTGCCCCAGCTGGTCTCAAACCCCCGGACTCTGAGTGTGCTGGGATTACAGGCGTGAACCACTGCTCCCGGCTGCTACTTTTTTCTTAGACCTTACCACAGTTTCTTCTTCCCAGACTTAAACCATCCAACCAAAGCTTTAACCACTTTCTTTGAATGTAGATTCCACTTTGGCCTTCTCTCCTTCCAGGAGACGATAATATATACTTCTTGGGGTTCTACCCCCTTCATCATTGTCTCCTGGTTGGGGTTGTCTCCTAATCACTGCAGCCTACTTTTGGCTTGTGCTAGCACATCAATCAGAAACATTTGGAAACTAGGCCCACATATTTTTTTTCTCTCCCTCGGTTGACTGGTATAAGGAACTCCACATGAGGCTATAGGTATGGATTGAGTGGGAAGAGATGCAGGTACAATATTGGGAATAAAGGAGCCTGAGCCACTGGCTCACTTATATATCTTCCAGTCCTGCTTCCACCTGGTTTTTTTTTTTTTTTTTGAGTTGGGGTCTCATTCTGTCACCCAGGCTGGAGTGCAGCATCATGATCACAGCTCACCACAGTCTTGACTTCCTGGGGTCAGGCGACCCTTCTGCCTCCCTCAACCTCCCGAGTAGCTGGGACTACAGATGCGGGCCACCATGTCTGTCTAATGTTTTGATTTATTATTTGTAGAGATGAGGTCTCACTATGTTGCCAGGCTCGTCATGAACTCCTGGGCTCAAGCAATGCTCCCACCTTGGTTTCCTAAAGTACTGGGATTTACGGTTGTGAGCCACTGCACCCCACCTAGCCTGGTTTTTTATATAACATTGGCACTTATTGATGTATGCTGCTGTGTGTGCCACCCCTTACGGTTGGGTGGATCAGATAACACACAGTTCATTCTAGACACTGCAGGTCACCTGGCCACTTGGGGTACCATAATCAGGCATTCAGTCTCTAACAGGGCATATCCTTGCCCCAAATAACTGGAGGTCTGTGATTATTAATATTTTTATTGAAGCTTGCTAGAGACTTCATGTCACATCTTTAATAGCTACAATTTGAGCTGGGCATGGTGGCTCAAGTCTGTAAACCAGCACTTTGGGAGGCAGAGGAGAGAGGCTTACCTGAGTCCAGGGGTTCAAGACTAGCTTGGGCAACTTGGCAAGACCTCGTCTCTACAATAAATCAAAAAAATTAGCCAGGTATGGTGGTGTGCGCCTGTAGTTCCAGCTACTTGGAAGGCTGAGGCAGAAGGATCACCTGAGCCCAGCAGGTTGAGGCTGTGGTGGCCGTGAGCGTGCCACTGCACTCCAGCCTGAGTGACAGAGTGAGACTCCGATTCAAATAAAACAAAACAACAACAAAATAGCTACAGTTTGAGTATCATCTAATAATCTGAGATTTTGTGCTTCCTTTGCACTGTAGCCTGAATTTACTCTGTTCTTTTGTAAAAACCCAGAGCCTCAGTTACTCTTTTTTTTGAGTTGGGGTCTCACTCTGTCACCCAGGCTGGAGTGTAGTGGCATAATTCCGGCTCACTGCAGCCTCGACCTTCTGGGCTCAGGTGATCCTCCCGCCTCAGCCTCCTAAGTAGCTAGGACTACGTGTGTGCACCACCACGCCTGGCTAATTTTTTGATTTTCTTATACAGACAAAAAGGTCTTGATATGCTACCTAGGCTAGTCCTAAATGCCTGGGCTCAAGCAATCCTCCTGCCTCAGCCTCCCAAAATGCCAGAATTACAGGCGTGAACCACCATGCATGGCCCTTAGTTACTCATTAAATGGGCTAGAGCAGCACATCAAATGATCTCCATAATTCACAAAGGTTCGTCAAGCATTGCGCTTTTTTTTTTTTTTTTGGTGGCAGTTGTAGGGCAAAGGACAGCAACTTTTTTTTTTTTTTTTGAGTTGGAGTCTCACTCCGTCGCCCAGACTGGAGTGCAGTGGCCACTCCCGGCCACCGCAGCCTCGACCTGCTGGGCTCAGGCCGATCCTTCCGCCTCAGCCTTCCGAGTAGCTGGAACTACAGGCGCACGCTACCACGCCGGGCTAATTTTTTTTTGATTTATTGTAGAGATGAGGTTTCATCTGCCCAGGCGGGTCTCGAACCCGCGGGCTCAGGCAATCCGCTCACCTCAGCCTCCCAAGGCGCGGGATTACAGGCTGAGCCACCGAGCCCGGCAAGGACAGCAACTTATCTTTCACTTTGGAAATACTGGATCTCTAGAAACTTTGCTGAAGTGACAGGTGCCCTGATTTTTTTTTTTTTTTTTAGAAAGCAGGATTTATGATAGGACAGAAAAGCTCCCACAGTGGGAGGGGACCCGAAGGCGTTGCCTGACAGGTGCCCTAATTTTTGTGGCGTTTATATTCGGCCCTGTGGCTTGCATTTGCTTTATTACCAAAATATCCATAGTACTTGCCACCTTTTGCTCATCAGGTTTAATCAGCATAATATTATCCATGTAGTTACCCAGTGTGATATTCTGGAAGATGTCAAGATCATCTAGGCCTCTGTGGCCTAGATTATGGCAGAGACCAGTAAAATTGATGTAGCCCTCAGGCAAGATGTATTGTTGACCTGTTGACCCTGCCAGATAAAAGCAGATTTTTGGAGGTTGATAAGCAAACATTCGAACTTTAGTCACGAAAGGAACCATTCCCAGATGTCAGGGCTGCTCAGCTCGAAGTTTAGAATATTATATATATATATTTATTCCATAAAATATACATTTCAAATAAACAATATTTAGGATTGTTTCGCATTTATAAGAGTTTTCCAATGTATATGTTACGTGATTTCTTTTATTCACTTAATTTTTTTTTTTTAGTAACAGAGTCTTACTATTGTTGCCCAGGTTGGAGTACAGTGGCGTGATGACAGCTCCCTGCAGCCTCCAACCCTTGGACTCAAGGAATTCCCCTGTCTTAGCTTCCCAAGTAGCTGGTACTATAGGTGTAAGCCACCATGTCTGGCTAATTTTTTAGTTTTTCAGAGACAAGGTCTCACTATGTTACCTGGCTGGTCTCATAGCAATTCTCCTGCCTCAGCCTCCCAAAGTGCTGGGGTTGCAGATGTAAGCCACCACACTTGGCCCATTAAGAATGTTGTTGAGGCAGGGCGAGATGGCTCACACCTATAATCCCAGTACTGTGGGGGGCAGAGGCGAGAGGATTGCCTGAGCCCAGGGGTTTGAGACTAGCCTGGCCAACTTGACGAGAGCTCGTCACTACAATAAATCAAAAAATAAGCTGGGCATGGTGGCGTGCACCTGTGGTTCCAGCTATTTAGAAGGCTGAGGAAGAAGGATCACCTGAGCCCAGCAGGTTGTGACTGAGGTGGCCATGAGCATGCCACTGCATTCCAGCCTGGGCGACAGAGTGAGACTCTGACTCAAAAAAAAAAAGAATGTGTCTGAAACTTATGTCAATACCTCATTCACTTTGTTCTTTTTTTTTTTTAAGAAAGCAAACTGCTTTTGATAATGTTTACAAATTGATATAGAGAAAACGCATTTGCCATGTTAATGGTGGCATACCATGTAACAAGACTAAGTTGATTTGCTTCAGTAAAGATGCCACATCTGGAGCAGTAACTGCAATTGATGTCACTACATGATTAAGGTAATAATTTTCTGAGATCTATTATTACCTTTCTGCACAGGAATGAGATAGGTAGTACCCGTCTGCACCTGGGTTTTTTTTGTGTTTTTTTGAGTTGGCATCTCACTCCGTTGCCCAGGCTAGAGTGCAGCGGCATGCTCACGGCCACCCCAGTGACCTGCTGGACTCTGGCAATCCTTCCGCCTCAGCCTTCCAAGTAGCTAAAACTACAGGTGCATGCTACCACGTCTGGCTTATTTTTTATTTACTGTAGAGACAAGGTCTTGCCAAGCTGCCTGGGATGGTCTCAAATCCGCGGGCTCATGCAATCCACTTGCCTCGCCCTCCCAAAGTGCTGGGATTCCAGGCTGAGCCACCGAGCCTGGCCCCAACTGCACCTTTCAAGAGCACTTTCAAGCAGCACTGATTTCTGCACTGCCTCAAGAATGAAGTATTGTTTTTGGCAGGGAGGGGGGGGTGATTATTTACTCTTTCCTCCTACATGTCTTATCTGCTCTGTGTTATTTTCCTTTCCTCTTCAGTTTTTTGGTTTTTTTTCAGTTGGAGCCTCACTGTCGCCCAGGCTGGAGTGCAGTGTCATCCTCATGGCCACTGCAAGCCTCCACCTACTGGGCTCAGCAATCCTGCCTCAGCCTTCCAAGTAGCTGGAGCCACAGGCACATGCCACCACTCCTGGCTTATTTATCTATCTATCTATCTATCTATCTATCTATCTATCTATCTATTTATTTTAGAGACAAGGTCTCGCCAAGTTGCCCAGACTGGTCTCAAACCCCTGAGCTCAGGCAATACTCTCGCCTCCACCTCCCAAAGTGCTAGGATTACAGGCATGAATCACAGTGCCTGGCTTCTCAATTTTTTGGGGGATTAATTACTTTTAATTCACTCTCCCCTCTATTAATTTTATATTTCTCTGTATTCGCCTTAGAGATTATGCACGCATTCTTTACCTATCAATTTTGTGTGTGTGTGTGTGTGTGTGTGTGAGTCAGAGTCTCACTATGTTGCCAGGCTGGTCTTGCACCCCTGGACTCAAACAATCCTCTTACCTCAGCTTCCCAAAATGCTAAAATTACAGGCGTAAGCCATCACGCCCAGCCCCATTCATACATTTCATCAGAATCAAGACATTAAACACTGACAGGCTGCGGGGCATGGTGGCTCAAGCCTGTAATCCCAGCAATTTGGGAGGCAGAGGTGAGAGGATTGCCTGAGTCCAGGGGTTCGAGACCAGCCTGGGCAACTCGGTGAGATCTCATCTCTACAATAAATAAAAAAAATTAGCTGGGCATGGTGGCACACACCTGTGGTTCCAGCTACTTGGAAGGCTGAAGTGGAAGGATCGTCTGAGCCCACCAGGTCAAGACTGTGGTGACCATGAGCATGAGCATACCACTGACTCCAGCCTGGGTAATATAGTGATATCCTGTTTCTAAAAAAATAAAATAAAATAAGTAAAGAAAGAATATTGGTAGAATGCATAATCTACGGACAAGCACAGCCCCCCTCAGAGGTATAAAAATGTGTATTCTCCTTTTGAGATGTTTATTTATTCTTTTTTTAGCAAGGCATGATTTGCAAGAACACTTTAGGTTTGGTTGTCATTCCATTATTAGTTGTTCACATTTCATGAGGCCAGACTCACCCCAGGCAGCTGTTTATGAAATCGGACATGACTCATTGATCTGTGAGCATCGACTCCCAGAGCGATCAATGAACTGACAGAAAGGCTCTCAAACTCACATCACGGCCATCACTCACAAAAGAAAAAGAAACATTCTCCTTTCTTTTACTTTTCATTTCCAAATATGATATACCAGGAGAGGTCTCAGCTTGGTGTCACATACAAAAATCACTACAAGGAAATTACAAAGCACCAAAGGACAGTCCTTCCCAAGGGGAGGACTCGGTTAGACTCCATTGATCAAAATAACTGCTCATTCTGGATTAAGGGCTCACAGCTGCCTGATCAGAGGCTTTATATCTGTGACCAGCAGCAGTTGTTCCAACAATTTGCCACACATGGGGCAACTTTGAGGGTCTGCGAGCCCGATTGGAATTTTCTTTTGTCTACCCAGAAGGTAAGTGGCAAATATGTGGACTCTCTTGTTTATGAGGAATTTATAGAAAATCCCTGTGGGCATGGAAAGATAAGATCTGAAATAAAATGCAGGACAGGACTAGCACCTTTTTACATAAGTATTTTATAATAGTATTAGTATTTAATATTAGTAATAATGTTTAATATTAGTAATAATTTAATATTTATATTGATATTTAATGTTAGCAAATATTTAATGCTAGTAATAATTTAATATTGGCAATAATTGTATTGGTATTTATTAGTTGTAGTTAGTTTTAATTCGTATAATGAAATACTAATTAGTGTTAGTATTTGATAATAAAAGAAAATTTAAAAATATTTCCACTCATTTGGTGGTAAAAAGTAGTTCTTTTTAGGACAGCTAGGACAAGTCTAAAGGATCTTGATCTTTCATTCCAATATGTTAGGTGGTATTTCTATTTTTCACAGAGGCTGCTTTGCTATTTAAAAATAATAATCTCTATGCTTTAAAGAGATAGTGGCAAAAAGAGGCATCACGTAGTTTAGGGTTGCCAAATAGAGAATAAGTTCATCGAAATGTCTTAAATTTCCCACCTGTGGGTTTTTTTTTTTGAGTTGGAGTCTCACTCTGTTGCCTAGACTGGAATGCAGTGGCCGCTCCCGGCCACCGCAGCCTCGACCTGCTGGGCTCCGGCGATCCTTCCGCCTCAGCCTTCCAGGTAGCTGGAACTACAGGCGCGCGCTACCACACCCGGCTAATTTTTTTGATTTATTGTAGAGATGAGGTCTCACTTGCCCAGGCGGGTCTCGAACCCACGGGCTTAGGCAATCCACTCACCTCAGCCTCCCAAAGGCACAGGATTACAGGCTGAGCCACCGAGCCCGGCTTCAGGGTTTTTATATAACATAGAAGCTCCAGGTTTTGGCAAGTGCTAAAATAAAGAACATGACCAGAAATTTTTAAAGGAATAATTATGGGGAAAGACCTAGACTCTTTAAGACAGGATAGAACTTAGTAAATTATTGCTTTGATTAATGAGGTCTGAGTCTATAATTTTAAAATCTAATTTTTTTTGCAAGTCATATATATGACTACATTCTTAGCTTTTGAATTTCAAAGACTGCACAAATGTTAGAGTAAAATGTGAAAGTCTCATTAATACCGCTTCCAAATTCTGAGGTATATTCTATTTTTTCAATTTTATTGAAAAAATTTAAATACATAGATCGGTAAAAATTTGCATAAATATATACATTGGATAAGAATCGGTCATGCTTTCTTAAAATTCATTTTTCCTTTTTTTTTTTTTGAGTCGGCATCTCACTGTCAACCAGGCTGGAGTGCAGTAGCACACACATAGCTAATGTAGCCTCAACCTGCTGGGCTCAGGCGATTTCCACCTCAGCCTTCCAAGTAGCTGGAAGTACAGGTGTGCACCACCACGACCACCTAATCTTTTGATTTATTGTAAAGATGAGGTCTCACCAAGTTGCCCAGGCTGGTCTGGACCCCTGAGCTCAGGCAATCCTCTCACCTCTGCCTCCCAAAGTGCTGGGATGACAGGCATGAGCCACTGTGCCCAGCTCTCCTTTCTTTTCTTTCGTCTCTCCCTTCTCCCTCCAAACTCCCTCTCTACCCTCATTACCTTCTACAGATCTCAGGTAACCTGTATTAACTTCCTGGAGTCTGCATTTTGACTCCATGTTTAATATAATCACATACATACATCTCATATACACATACATGCACACACGTGTACATGTATAGGGTTTTATTTTACTCAGTGGTTCACAGCCCTACACTGAATCTTTGGATTAATTAATTTAGGAAGAATTGACATCTTTTCAATGTTGAGTTTTCCATGGCATATCGCCATTAAACTAAATTTGTTTACATTGTGTATGTGTGTGTGTGTGTGTGTGTGTGTGTGTGTGTGTATTTGGCATTGTCAGCTATCTCCTCCTCCTCCTTCTTTTTGAGTCAGGGTCTCACTCTGTTGTCCAGGCTGTAGTGTAGTGGCACTATCCTGGCTTACTGCAGTCTTGACCTCCTGGGCTCAGGTGATCCTTCTGCCTCAGCCTCCCAAGTAGCTGAGACTACAAGCATGTGCCACCACACCCAGCTGATTTTTAAATTTTTTGTAGAGGTGAGGTCACACTATGTTGCCTAGGCTGGTCTCGAACTCCTGGGCTCAAGCAGTCCTCCCGCCTTGGCCTTCCAAAGTGTTGGATTTACAGGCGTGAGCCACCGCGCTCAGCCCTCTTCTTGAAATTCCATCTGGCTTTGGCTTTAGTGACACGACCCTCAGTTTTCCTCTTCCGTCTCTTTGGCCATTTCTCATTTTTCTTTGTAGACATTTGTCCCCTCTACGTTATTTGTCAGGGTTCTGTCATTGGCTCACTTTTTTCTTTTGTTCCTGAGCAGTCCCCTCTACCTACTCATTATTTATTCACAAATGCATATCTACTGTTTGCACCGTTTCTTACATTGTTGTTGTTGTTCTGTAGACCCTAATGCCTTCTTCTGGATATCTCCACCTTTGCCATTCAGTTATTGTTGAGTAGAATCTGTAATTTTTTCTAGTTATAATTTCTGCATTAATGTATGCTTATAAAACCTCCCTCTACTTAAAGATTATAAAACTTATTCTTGTACAGTTTATTTTAATACTTTTATGGCTTATTATTTTGCATCAACGACTTTATTTTATCTGGGATTTATTTCTGTGTTTGGAGATAAGTAGGAAAAAAATGGAAGGATTCCATATTTTTTCTCATATTTTTTTGGTGGATATTCATTGTCATGTTTTCAGTCTTGGTCCACTTTCGGTTAGTGAAATTATAGATTAGTGAAAGCCTTTAGTGATCAAGTACGTGAGGGCTGAGGTCAGATTTATCTTGTTTGCTGTTGAGTTCCCGGCATCTAGCACAATGCCTAGGTGATAGTAAGATTTTAGTAAACATTATTGAATGTATGACTTATGGAAGGGGAGCATCGTTTCATTATACATTTTTAAAAAAAAAATTGAGTTGGAGTCTCACTCCGTCACCCAGACTGGAGTGCAGTGGCCGCTCCCGGCCACCGCAGCCTCGACCTGCTGGGCTCCGGCGATCCTTCTGCATCAGCCTTCCAAGTAGCCGGAACCACAGGCGCGCGCTACCACGCCCGGCTAATTTTTTGATTTATAGTAGAGATGAGGTCTCACCAAGTTGCCCAGGCAGGTCTCAAACCCTCGGGCTCAGGCAATCCACTCACCTCGGCCTCCCAAAGCACGGGATTACAGGCTGAGCTACCGAGCCTGGCCACATTATACATTTTAACTTAATAATACTTTCCCGTTTTTCCTCGACATCTTTCTTATTTGAAAGTCTTCCATCTCTTAGAAGGTTTTAACCTACTAAGTATTTTTACCTCGTTGAACCTAGAAAAACGTTAGTTTTTCAGGATAAACCAAGTAACCTATTCATGTCAGCAATACCTTGATTTTTTTCCCCAGACACCAAGCTTGCTGGAGAAGCAGTTTATGTTCACTTTTCTTCTAAGTTAGCAAAAAATTCCATGAAAGCATGATGTTCCAGATGTGGCTTAGTGGATGTAATTATGCGTTATTGTGGGTACTGTTTCTGTGTCTGCCTAATCTTTATTGCCACCCTGATAAGTACCAGTTCCTGAGGGTTTACTTGACTGATTTATGCTTTCTTTATTTATACTTTGCCGTGCAATGAAAGCCAAGGATAATATATAATGAAGATCTATTTTGTTTTTCCTGTTGATGGTTATTTTGGTGATAGGGTCAAGGAACCAAATTTTAAAATGAAAAGACAGATCAATCCACTATTATATATTGATGCCTACTGTGTGCAAAGAACAAAATGCTATAGAAAACATCTCTATCTGCAAGGAGTGTACCTTTCTAGGAACAGAGCAGGAGTCACAGCCATCGTAAAACTTAGGCACAGTGTCCAATGAGTGGTATTAAACAGGAAAGGAAAAAATAACTCCAACTTGGGATGGTTAGGGGAAACTTCTGAGGAGTTGAGACTCATTTAAGATGATGTCAGGTGTATGGCAAATGGGGCGTTCATACCGACAGAAAAATGAGTAAAATGGAATGAAAATGCATTGTACACCTGTGGAGGCCAATTAGCACTCTGGGACGGCAGGCAGCTGTGTGTGGGAGAGAAGAGTGCAGGGAGCAAATTGCGTCCGACTGTGGAGGGTCTTCAGTGTTTTTCCAGAAATGAGTATCTTTGGAAACATCCAATTTCAAGCATGGGACATACATATCAGGCCTGGAAAATCCTTCCTAATATTGCTAAAATAAAAAAGGGACCCGCTGCATTTATGAGCCTGTATCGTTCTGTATTCTAACTGAGGGTGCTGCTAACCTCAGTGTTTTCTGTATATTTCAGACGGTAGTCTCTAACCATGGGGGATTGGAACTTATTGGGTGGCATCCTAGAGGAAGTTCACTCCCACTCAACGATAGTGGGGAAAATCTGGCTGACCATCCTCTTCATCTTCCGAATGCTGGTACTTCGTGTGGCCGCTGAGGACGTCTGGGACGATGAGCAGTCGGCATTTGCCTGCAATACCCGGCAACCCGGTTGCAGCAATATCTGTTACGATGATGCCTTTCCTATTTCTTTGATCAGGTTCTGGGTTTTGCAGATCATCTTCGTGTCTTCTCCCTCTCTGGTGTACATGGGCCATGCGCTTTATAGACTCAGGGCGTTTGAGAAGGAGAGGCAGAGGAAAAAGTCACAGCTTAGAGCCCAGATGGAGAACCCAGAGCTTGACTTGGAGGAGCAGCAGAGGCTCGACAGGGAGCTGCGGAGGTTAGAGGAGCAGAAGAGAATCCACAAAGTCCCTCTGAAGGGATGTCTGCTGCGTACTTACGTCTTACACATCTTGACCAGATCGGTGCTGGAAGTAGGGTTCATGATCGGCCAGTATATCCTCTATGGATTTCAAATGCACCCCCTCTACAAATGCACTCAGCCTCCTTGCCCCAATGCAGTGGATTGCTTTGTATCCAGGCCCACCGAGAAGACCATTTTCATGCTTTTTATGCACAGCATTGCAGCCATCTCCTTGGTACTCAATATGCTGGAAATATTCCATCTGGGCATTAGGAAAATCATGAAGACACTTTACGAGAAATCCAGCAGTGAGGGCGTTGAGGAAGAGATGGGCCCTCCATTCCACTTGAAGAAATATTCAGTGGCCCAGCAATGCATGATTTGCTCTTCTTTGCCCGAAAGAATCTCGCTCCTTCAAGCAAACAATCAACAGCAAGTGATTCGAGTTAGCGTGCCAAAGTCTAAAACCACGTGGCAAATCCCACAGCCCAGTCAACTCGAGGTAGACCCTTCCTGTAGCAAAAAAGACTGGGCTGAGAAAGAGCAGAACAGCGGACAGCTCCATGTACACAGCCCGTGCCCTTCGAATGGAGGTGCCAGGGTTCAGCACCAGGGACAGCAACCAGACCATCCCTCCTTTGGCCTACAGAATGCAGTGTCCCAGTCCTGGCTAGGTGCAACAACGGCCCCTGGAAACTGTCCATCCTGTGTAATCGGAACCTGGGGACAGTCCCAGGACCCGGAGCCCTCAGGGGAGCCTCTCTCAGATCTTCACAGTCACTGCAGAGACAGCGAAGGCAGCGTGAGAGAGAGTGGGGTCTGGATAGACAGATCTCGCCCGGGCAGTCGCAAGGCCAGCTTTCTGTCCAGATTGCTGTCTGAAAAGGGACAGCTGCACAGTGACTCAGGAAGCTCCGGATCTCGCAATAGCTCCTGCCTGGATTTTCCGCATCGGGAAAACAGCCCCTCGTCTCTGCCTTCAGCCACTGGGCACAGAACGTCAATGGTAAGACGGACAGTCCTACTGATCTTGGAACTGTCACAAGAGCTGGCCCACTCCTTCCCCTTTCCTCCTTCCTGGTGTGTATATGTTTGTGTTGAGAGAGAGAGAGAGGTATGTGAAGAGAGAGATTAACTTATGGAGAGAGCTTCATTCATTTTATACATTCAGTTAAATTCAGTTCATGAAATAAACTTAGAGAAAGCACTTTATAACAATCACTGTTTCTTTTTTTTTGAGTCGGAGTCTGACTCTGTCACCAAGGCTGGAGTGCAGTGGCATGCTCATGGCCACTGCAGCCTGGACCTGCTGGGTTCAGGTGATCCTTCCACCTCAGCCTTCCAAGTAGCTGGAACCAAAGGCATGCGCCAACATGCCCAGCTCATTTTTTGATTAATTGTAAAGAGGAGGTTTTACCTTATTGCTCAGGCTGGTCACGAACTCCTGGACTCAGGCAATCCTCTTGTCTCTGCCTCCCAAAGTGCTGGGATTACAGGCATGAGTCACCGCACCCAGCCTATAACAATCACTCTTTAAGTGCTGGGCATAGGATGGATAAAATACAGTCTCTACCATCAAAGAGCTCAGAATCTCGATGGAAAGGTTCGACAGGTAAACATGCACATGTATTGAGTATAAGGTGTACGTTAGTAGAAGGGAGTGGGCAGAGGAGGGTGTGGTCAGTTGTGTATGGACAGGTCAGGGAAATCTTCATAGTTGAAGTTACTTTGAATTGAGTTTTTTTTTAAGTTGGAATCATTCTCTGTCTCCCAGGCTGGGTTGCAGTGGTCCAATCATGGCTCACTGCAGCCTCAACCTCCTGGGCTCCTTTGCCTCAGTCTCCCAAGTAGCTGGGACTACAGGTACATGCCACCGTGTCTAGCTAATTTTTAAATTTTTATGTAGATGAGATCTTGCTATGTTGCCCAGGCTGGTCTTGAACTCTTGGGTTCAGGCAGTCCTCCCACCTTGGTCTCTCAAAGTGCTAGGATTACAGACATGAGCTACCACGTTTGGCCTGAACTGAAATTTTTATTTTTTTGAGTCAGTCTTACTCTGTCACCCAAGCTGGAGTGCTATGACACGCTGCTCACAGCCACCGCAACCTTGAATTGCTGGGCTCAGGTGATCCTTCTGCCTCAGCCTTCCAAGTAGCTGGAACAGGCATGTGCCATCACGCCCAGCTAATTTTTTTTTTGACTTATTGTAAAGGCAACGTCTTGCCATATTGCCTAGGCAGGCTTTGAACCCCTGAGTTCAGGCAATCCTCTCACCTCCTCCTCCCAAAGTGCTGGGATTACAGGCGTGATCCACCGTGCCCGGCCTGAATTGAATCTTGAAAGATGTGAGTTTCTCCAAAAATGGGAGGACTAGGGTACAGGGAAGAAGGCTGTCCTGGAAGAGGAAGCAGCATAGCCAGAGGCTGAGAGGTGTGACACACCAGGGCAGTCTGAGGAGCTGTGTGTGGCTAGAGCCCAGGTGGTAGAGGGCTGTAGAGGAAAGGGAGGCTGGAGAAGTGGGTGGGGAGGCCCTGTAGGGAGGCCATGGGGAACCGATAGACGATGTGGAACAGAGGAGGGAATGGTCCAGAGTTTCAGTTTAAAAAGTTTTCTCTGTCTAGGCCGGGCACAGTGGCTCAAACCTGTAATTCCAGCACTTTGAGAGGCCAAGGTAAGAGAATTGCCTGAGCTCAGGGGTTCAAGACCAGCCTGGGTGACTTGGCGAGACCTCATCTCTACAATAAATCAAAATATTAGCTGAGTACGATGGCACACGCCTGTAGTTCCAGCTACTTGGAAGGCTGAGACAGAAGGATCTCCTGAGCCCAGCAGGTGGCCGGGAGTAGTGTGCCACTGCACTCCAGCCTGGGCGACAGTGAGACTCCAACTCAAAAAAAAAAAGAAAGTTCTCTTTGTCTCTGTCACAGTGTGGAAATTGGACCAGAGAAGAGATCGTTTATAACCTTGAGTTGTCCTAGTCTCACTAAGGAGGGAGGGTGTACACCATCATGTTGATACCTCTAGCATTTAAAAGTCATGTACAAATATTAGGTGATATATTTTACAAAGATGAGAATCAATATTGTATTGATTTTAATTTTGGTCTTTAAAAAGTCACTGTGGGGCAAACATTTCCCAGCCATCATAAGCCATAATGGATATTTACTGTGGATCCTTCCCAGTTCTGGGGCAAAGAAAGCCATTTGCTCTACTCAACTGCTCCCAACAGTCAGCTTCATTCCGTTAATAAGTTTGGCGGAAGGACTTCCCGGCTGAGCTCACGGGGTGGAGCTTGGTGGTGTTTCTTCCTTTCTTTCATTTTTCGTGATAATAATGCTTGATTCTCTCTTCCCCAGTTTTACATCTCCTATGGGTTTACAGATACTGTTGCCACTGCACTCAAGCCATATCTCGAGAGGGAGTTAGCCTATTTGGACTTCTACTAAAATGCTTCTCTCAAACTGATGTTCATTTCTTGTCAGTGACCCGCCCTCTGTCTAGGATCCATGGATGGGTGCTTCGTGCCCTATGCCAAACTAGAGCAGGGTTCTTAACCCTGGCCATATATGAGACTCATCTGAGAGCTTTATTTTTTTTTCCTTTTTTTTTTTTTTGAGTGGGAGTTTCAAAAATAAATAAATAAATTGCTTATTCATTCAACAATACCACATCATTTTGTTTCCTGTAGTTTTATAGTAAATTCTGAACTCAGGTAGACTTTGTTTTCCTCCTTGGATATTGAGTTGTTCATTCTGGACATTTTGCCCCTCCATATAAAATTTATTTATTTATTTGAGCCTGGGTCTCACTCTGTCTGGAGTGCAGTGACACAACCATGGCTCACTGCAGCCTCCATTTCTTGAGCACAGGTGATCATTCTGCCTGAGCCTCCTGAGTAGCTGGGGCTACAGGTGTGACCCACCACACCTGGCTAATTTTTTGATTTCTTGTAGAGACAAAATCTCGCTAATGTTGTCCAGGCTGGTCTTGAACTCCTGGGCTGAAGCGATCCTTCTATCTGGGCCTCCCAATGTGCTGAGAGTACAGATGTGAGCCACCATGCCCGGACTTCCTCCATATAAATTTCAGAATTAGTTTGTAGATATCCACAAAATAACTCGCTGGGATTTTGATTGAGATTATGTTGAATCTATAGATCAATTTGGGAAGAACTGACATCTTGACAATATTGAGTCTTCTTATCCACGAACATAGAATATTACTACATTTATTTAGCTCTTTTTTGATATCTTTCTTTGGAGTTATGGTTTTCCTTATATAGATTTTGTCAATATTTTGTTAGATTTATAACTTAGTATTCAGTTTTGGGGGATGTTACGTAAATGGTAATGTGCTTTTAATTTCAAGCTTTATTGTGGCTGTGTAGGAAAGAGACTGACTTTTGTACATTAACTTTGTATCCTAAAATCTTGCTATAATCACCCCAGGAGCATGTTTGCCAATTTTTTTTTTCAGATTTTCTATGCAGACAGTCATGCTGACTGTGAACAAAGATAGTTTTATTTCTCTCTTTCCAATCTGTATACCTTTTATTTCATTTTCTTGTCTCAGTGCATTATCTAGGACTTCTAGTTCAATGTTAAAAAGCGATGGTGAAGCTGGGCATGGTGGCTCTCACCTTTAATCCCAGCACTTTGGTAGGCTGAGACGAGAGGATTGCCTGAGCCCAGGGATTCGAGACCCACCTGGGCAACTTGGTGAGACCTCGTCTCTACAATAAATCACAAAAATTAGCCAGGTGTGGTAGCACATGCCTATAGTTCCAGTACTTGGAAGGCTGAGGTGGAAGGGTTACCTGAGCCCAGCAGGTCCAGGCTGCAGTGACCGTGAGTATGCCATTACACTCCAGCCTGGGCGACAAGGTTAGACACCAACTCAAAAAAAAAAAAAAAAAAAAAAAGCAATGGTGAGAGGGGACATCCTTGTCCTCATTTCTTGATCATAGAGAGAAAGATTAAAGTTTCTCACCAGGAAATATGCCGCTAGATGCGTGTTTTTGTAGACATTCTTTATCAAGTTGAGGAAGATTCCCTCTGCTCCTAGTTTTTGAGAGTGTTTTTTTTTAATCGTGAATGGGTATAGGATTTTGTCAAATGTTTTTTTCTGCAACTACTGATATGATCATGTGATTTTTCTTCTTTAACTTGTTCATGTGATCAATTACATTAATTGACTTTTGAATATTGAACCAACTTTGCATATCTGGGATAAATTCCTGTTGGTCTGGGTATATAATCATTTTTATACATTGTTGGATTTGACTTGTCAGTATTTTGTTGAAAATTTTTGCATCTGCGTCAATGAGAGGTATTGATCTGTAGTTTTCTTTTCTTGTAGCATCTTTGGTTTTGGTATTAAGGTACTGCTGGCCTCATACGTGAGTTAGGAAGTATTGCCTATTCTAACTTCTAGAAGAAATGGCAGAGAATTGGTATAATTTCTACCTTAAATGTTTGTTAAAATTAACCAGTGAAGACTGGACGCAGTGGCTCAAGCCTGTAATCCCAGCACTTTGGGAGGCTGAGGCAAGAAGATTGTCTGAGCCCAGGGGTTCAAGACCAGCCTGGGCAACTTGGTGAGACCTCATCTCTACAATAAATAAAAAAATTAGCCGGGCATGGTGGCATGTGCCTGCAGTTCCAGCTATTTGGAAGACTGAGGTAGAAGGATTGCTTGAGCCCAGCAGGTCTAGGCTGTGGTGGCCATGAGCGTGCCACTGCACTCCAG
>CAUYQG010189190.1:0-21544 GCA_963574415.1 Tarsius wallacei | reverse complement strand
AGTGGATTGCCTGAGCCCGTGGGTTCGAGATCTGCCTGGGCAACTTGGCGAGACCTCATCTCTATAATAAATCAAAAATTAGCCGGGCGTGGTAGCGCACGCCTGTAGTTCCAGCTACTTGGAAGGCTGAGGCGGAAGGATCGCCAGAGCCCAGCAGGGTGAGACTGAGGTGGTCGGGAGTGTGCCACTGCATTCCAGCCTGGGCACCAGAGTGAGACTCCAACTCAAAAACAAAAAGCCAGAAAATGCAAAAAAGCACAATGAAAAAAGTAGGTTTGATTTTATGAAAGTGACATTTTCATAGGGCAAAATGGGAGGCTCTTGGCAAGTTTATATAATTCAACTTACTATGAGTCATAGTTTATTCACTCAACGATAACATCCAATAACATTTTAGAACATAATTCTCTAAAACTTTTTCTTACAATATATATTTCTAGAAAATTGCACGTGTCTACATTTAGAGTGTTTTATTTTATTTTTGCCATTACTATTATTATTATTTTTTTCTTTTTTGATTGAGTTAGAGTCTCACCTTGTTGCCCAGGCTGGAGTGCTGTGGCACACTTACAGCCACCCCAGCGGCGACCTGCTGGACTCCAGAGATCCTTCCGCCCCAGCCTTCCAAGTAGCCAGAACTACAGGCGCGAGCTACCATGCCAGGCTAATTTTTGACTTATTGTGGAGACCAGGTCTCACCAAGTTGCCTGGGCTGGTCTCGAACTCGGGGGCTCAGGCAATCCACTCGCCTCAGCCTCCCAAAGTGCTGGGATTACACTGCACTATTATTTTTTAGAGACAAAGTCTTGCTATGCTGTTCAGGTTGACTTGAACTCTTGGGTTCAAATGATCCTCTAGCCTCAGCCTCCTGCGTAGCTGGGACTTCAGGCACGTGCCACCAACCCAGCTTGAGAGTATTTTATTTTTCCAGCTAAAGAGATGATATTATACAGCAACCCCCTTGGGCTCCCTCCCACTCTGAGAACTTTTCTGACTTGCCAATAAATCCTACTTTCTCAAAAAAAAGAGATGATATTATAATATAAATGTGTTTTGTAAGTTTCTTTCACTAAATAATATCTAATAAACTATGTGTTAAAATAATTTTTAATGACTGAAAATTATTTCACGATACGAATGGGCCATAACTTATGTATTTCATCTCAGTGTTGGATTTCACAACAGATATTTCCATCGCTGATCATCCTTTCCGATTTCACTATACAACACTACAATCACTATGTGGATAAGGCTGAAATGAGCATGATAACACGGCTTGGAATGATTCTTCTTTAATTACTTAAGAAAGGTGGCATAAAGTAAAATAACGACTGAATCAAATAAGAGTTAGCCACCAAACCCCATATTTTGTCCCTGTGATTTGCGTATGGTGCAACATGTCTTGGAAAGTTTCATAAGACTTCCGTACCTGACTGCACTAATTGTCCAGCTTCATCCTTATTGTTTTTTTCCAACAAGGAAGCGGGCATCGAAATGGAAGGGTCAGGTACTGAAGACAGCCTGTCCGGAGTAAATAGCAACTCGAAGCAAAGGGAACGCTAAGAAGAGATAACCACCCCTTCCCAATAAACAAATAGCATCATGTCACAGTCACAATTGCCCGGCCCTTCCCTGGAGAAGAACAAGGCACGCGCAGTTGTTTGGCTCGCTTTCCACGGCCCCGTTATTGACTTTAGAGCACGACATGTTTGTACGATTGCGACTAAGTCACCAAATGGGAAATGTCTAAATCAAGGCACAATTAATGTGTCGTAAAGTGCTGGGTCATAAGCCGCACATTCCCTCCAGGAGTGACACGTTTTTAGAACTAAACCCCAGCTAAGTCTGAAGCCACCCAAGACGATTGGAAAGAAAAAACAGACCTTGCCAGGTGATTGTGGGGTGCGAAAGCCACGCTGTTGTGGAAAGGCAGTGTGAATCCATATTATGCAGAAATCAATGGAAGCCCAATCTTTGCAGGCTGCACGAGGCGCCGTGTGACAAGGGCACAGCGATTCTCCTCATCAAGCAGGTTGTGTGAAAGCGAAGAGTCCAGCTGAGCTTGATCTATCCAGCTGGACTTTGTTTGCTACTTAATGGAGCAGGTCATAGTTATAACACCCCAAAGAAATCAGCCAGCCTCGGCCGGAGGAGCACACAGAAGTGTGGGAACTCCAACAGTTCTATGTTAAATCGCTTCTATAGGTCATCTGCAGAGAAATAATCTGCAGAGAGATAATAAAGAGGCGTCATTCTGCTGTCTGTGTTTATGATTCTTCCCCCAGGGAAGGGAGTCGGGTGGAGATGGAAGGCAATGTCACCGGAGAAACATTTCGTCTTTTTTATTCTATGCATTATAAAGCTCTTAGCAGGGCATCTGCGGCTGAACTCAGCCCCCGCCCTTCCTGAAAGCCACACGTTACAGGGGTTTCTAAGCCAGAGTGATGGTGGTAAAAGGCCAATTCAGGGCTCGGGGACAATTTTTCCTAACAACATGCTTTGCCTTTTTGCCTCTTTAAACACCTGCTGCTTTGCACAGCCCTCCCCAACAGGGCCTTCGGGATAGCTCTGGCTCTGAGCTGGGATGGGGAAGTTCAAAGTCAGTGCCCTTCTCTACTGTCGTGCCGGGAGTATGTAGAAACCAATGCTACTGCCCTCACCCTGACACGAGCAGTGTCACCCTCAGGATGCTTAAGGAAGTCAGGAGGTGAGATGAGAGCCTTTAACTGTGCAACCGTGGGCTGCTGGCTTTGGAAGCATTGGGACCCCTCTCCTGTTCTCAACAGAGTCCTTCCAAAGTGAGTGTTCCCTGGCCAGGCTCGGTGGCTCAGCCTGTCATCCCAGCACTTTGGGAGGCCCAGGCGAGTGGATTGTCTGAGCCCGCGGGTTCGAGACCAGCCTGGGCAATTTGTATTTATCTCTACAATAAAATAAAATAAAATTAGCCGGGTGTGGTAGTGCACACCTGTAGTTCTGGCTACTTGGAAGGCTGAGGCAGAAGGATCGCCGGAGCCCAGCAGGTCGACGCTGGGGTGCCCTCCAGCCTGGGCGATGGAGTGAGACTCCCACTCAAAAAATAAAATAAAATATAAATTTACTTTTTTAAAAGTGAGTGTTCCCATCACAAAAGTTCTTGGGATTTAAGCATGTTGCACAAAATGTGCCTATACACATTTTAGCTAGACAAATGGATGAGACAGAGGATTGACGAGTTTTCAGGATACAAGCATGTTCAGGCGAACCAGACCAGAACAAATGAGTGCTCCATCGATTTAGAACCACTAACCACATCTTCTCTCCTTTCTCCACAAGATGATCTTTACTCACTGCTGAAAGGCCAGACATTGCAACCGGCAGGGTTTAGCCGCTAAAATTCGGGAAAGATTCAAGAGGAAAAGCCGGAAGCCCCTGATCATTAATATCATTACTGTGCAAAATTTCATGTCTGGGGAGAATGATCAAAGCATGTCCGCCTGCTGAAACCTCCAAGTTCAATGGCGAATATTCCCTTGGTCTCTTGAGCTACGACGGCTATGGGGGAGAAGAAAACAATGACAGTGAAGGTGCTTACCCTCCCGCCTTCCCAAGTCTGAAGTGAAGAGATACCACTGATTCTTGCCTACATGATGTGAGGAGAACAGAGTTTTGGGTAAGACTGAAGCCTACACCTAAATGAAATGGTAGAGGAAATTCAAGCCTTTCCATTTTCATAGTCAACCGTCAAAATAGAAGAACGCCGAGTCCCTGCATCTTGGCTGGATGAAATGTTCATCTTTTATATAGAAGGTATCGTGGTGGAATGTCCCGAATCTGGTGCAGAAAGGCAGGCGAGCTGGGTTCCAGTCTTGGCTCGCCACTATCTTGTTTCAGGACCCTGAGTAAGACTCCTCACTTTTCTAGGACTGAGTTTTCTCATTAACAGAGTGAGAGGCTTAGACCCCATGAGTGTTAAAACCTCATCGAGCATCTTGTGATTATCCTTGCAGTCTCCTAGGAAGTGCTTTGGTGGAATTGGGAGGAAACTTTACAAGAGTGGGTCCCCCTTTTCGGATGCTCCTCCCAGGCAAGTTCAGTCCTGCTTCCTGAGCATCGAGACTTCTGTCTCACTGGAGGAAGGTGGCACCAGGCAGCTCTTTGCCTTAGGCAGCTCCCTTCTGAGGGTGTCCTGGCCATTGGAACCACACATTGGAGGCTTCTCCCTCTTGGTTAGAGCACAGATTTTCCCCATTTGCATCATTAGTACTCTACCATGGAAATTCACTCTTCACAATAATGTCCCTGGGCACTGAAAATCCATGGATGACAAAAGAGATTCCATGTTTTTCAGCACCCTACTTAATTCATGAGACAAGAAGGTTGAGTTATCGAGTCAGAAAGAACTAGAAACCACAATGACTGAAAAAGGAAGAGCTGAATAGTGGTCCCCTAAAGGTGTCCACTTCCTAATCCCTAGAACCTGAGTGTTATCTTTCATAACAAATGGGATTTTGTAAATGTGCTTAAGGCTGTTGTGATGGAGAGATTATTCAGGATTAGTACATTACATTAGCAGACCCAGTGTAATCCCAAGAGTCCTTATAAAAGGGATAGAGGAGGTCAGAAAATACAGGAGTCAGAAGACAAGATACTGTAATGACAGGAAGCAGAGGTGAGGATAACACAGCCACAAACTAAGGAATGCCAACAGCCTTTGGAAACTGGAAAGAACCAAGGAACAGATTCTCTCCTGGAGACTCTGGAAGAAGCCAGTCCTACCACCACCTTGATTTGACCCTGTAAGACTCATTTCAGACTTCTGACCTCCAGACTGTAAGACAGTGAATTCATTCTTTTAAGCCACTGAGCTTGTGGTACTTTGTTACAGCGGCAATAGGAAACTAATACAACTGATAAAAAAATACAGTTAACCAAAAAGTTAAATTTTCAAACCGAACGTTCATTCAGGTGTTTGGTTCGTTTCGATTGCATCTGAAAGCAGGCCTTCTAATGAATTAACGTTTTTCTAAATATGTCTTTTCCCAACTAGACCTAAGAATTCACAATTCACAATCCTTTTCTTTCAAATTCTTGCCAGTCCTCACAGGTTTATTTCTCATTATTTCTCATCAGGCGTGACTAGCCACTGCCATCAAAAAGCGGGATCACCCCAAACCGGGTCTGCTTACCCCCACTCAGAGCAGTCAGTAGTTCCTGTCCTCAGTTTATCAGTAACCTGTGAGCAGCAGCCTCTCAACAAATCTCTAAGTCCTTAATCTTCAAACCACAGGTAGGAAAATTTGGCCTCTTCAAACTCCCAGAATCCCCTGAGAAATACAGGCATGAGCATTGCTCATTCCCTATTAAGAAGAGAAACTGCGGGGATTTGCTGCCCAGCCAAGAAGAGCACAACTTTCAGATGTCTGCTTATTCTGTCTCCACCACATTACCCCAGGCCTTTCTTTGCGAGCTATTTCTGACAACTCATCCTTGACTCATCTCAATGTGATTAAATCGAGAAAGTGTACTATATGATTTAGGGTTGGATGTCCAAGGACGATAAAAAGATCAATTTTAAAATAACCAAAGAGAAACACATTTAAAAACCGCCCTTTCTTAAAACTTCTAAAAGGTCAGTATCCTTAATTGGAGAGGCAGGTGTTAAATAACAGTATTTGCGGAAAATTCTTTGCAGATGTCAGCTTATAACTCCACCAGAGCAATTTTCAGTTAATATGGGCCTTGAGACGGAATAGTTGCGTCCAAAACCCTTGCTGTTGATTCTAAATTTGATGCTCTTTCACAGAGTTGTGCACAGATTTCACAGTTGGTCATCTGCATGGGTAAATTTTCCACTGGAAGACTGATTCTGGAATTTGCTATCTGTAAAGACATGTACTGGATGGTGACAATATAATTCATCTGAAAAGTTATATATAAACTAAGGAAATGGTTAAGATCTGAAAGGTCTCAGGAAGCCCTTATGACTTATTTATTTGGTGCAAACCTTTAAATGTATAGAACTAAATTTTGTCTTTCCCTTTTCTTATATCCCTTTCCTCTTCTGCCTCCTCCTTGCTTTTCTCTCTCACCTCTCCTCTTCCTCCTTCTTCTCTTCCTTCTCCTTCTTCCTTGTCTTCATCCCATTTATTCAAGTTCCCTTGATGTTCTAGGTAACTGTTACTATGGAATGACTAGCCCAAAACTTGGTGACTTAAAATAACAACCTTTCCTCATGACCCTTAAGCTGGCTGAAGCTCAGCAAGGCGATTCTTCTGCTGGTCTTACGTACGGTTGTAGGTCTCACATAGGGCCTCTCATACGGGTGTAGGTGGACGCCTTCTGGACTTGGAACATCTCAGATCATTCCTCTCACATCATCTGGGGCTTTGAAGGGAATGGCTGGAAAATTTAAATCTCGCTCTCACTCTCTGTGTCTCTCTTTCCTCCTCCTTCTCTCTACATGGCAACTGGATTCCCATTGGCTGAGCTGAGAGTCAGAGTGAGAGAGGACCACACACCTTGACTAATGGAAGGTGGAAGTCATTGGGATGCCACTTTCTACTGCACTTTGAATCCATGGTGCCTTATCAGAAGCAAATCCTGTTTTGAACTTCATTTCAAGGATGTATTTATAGTATGTATTAAAATGTGGATATAGCTAAGATTTAGAGGCATTGTTTAGTCATGAAAACAGATCAGCTGAGGTAATAAATGTATGATTTTTTGTCACTATCTCATATTTGGCCATGATATTTCATAGATTATGGTATTTTGATGTTGGGAAAAGCACAAGATAAGAGTCAGGCATCCTAGGTTCATCACTGAGGACCACGAACTTTTCACTCAGTTGTCAGAATCAACGTTAAGGTCCAATTGGGTGGTGATAATCAGAAGTTGCTAAAACAGGAGTCCTGGTCAAGTGTATCAAAGTTACATTGCCTCTACTCACTTTCCATAAAAAAGAATTTGCCTTTTGGTATCTTGAGTATTCCTGTCCATTCTTTATGTCTACAGACACAAATATTCTTGGACGCTGTCTACTAACCACTTCAGTAGATGCCTTTTGATATGACTTTGCCCTCATGACTTCCTAGGCACAAGTCAGCTTCCCAAAAATTTGCTCTAACTGTAGCACCTAGTGCAGAGAAGCACATAATATGTACCAACAAATAATTCTTGACTGAACACATAAAACACTAGGCATAATATCCAAACTAATAAAATTTTTTAAAAAATCCATTAAACCTACTTTGACAACATTGTCTTTTGGACTAAAACTAAGATAGGCATTTTTTTTAAAAGATAGTATGGGGCAGAACTTTGGAAAACTCCCAACCACACAGTATTTTTTCCCAAAGGAAAACTTTCCCTTTGTCATGAGTTAAGGTTATTAAAAAATAATCATGTAAAAAATTTGCTAAATTAAAAAAAAGTCACCCAAAGTCAGAACCTGAAGAAAATGTGGTGACTTGGATTCTGTTATTAACAGCCGCCTATTCAAGGTCTTTGTAAGTGGTTACTGTACAAAGAAATTGCTAACCACCATGGTTTTTACCTGTGACTCTGAAACATGCTGATAAAATACTCTCTCATTTTCCTCTCTTTCTTGGACTATTAGCGTTATTCTGCTATATTTGGAGCTGAGCTCAAACCAAATCAATAAAGCCATTTATTATAAAGAAAACAGATTTAAGAAACAACAGACCTGACTACTCTGACAAAACATAGCAAGCTCAAAGTATGAATGCAGTGTTGAGAGAGGGAATTGATTTATATGCCGTACAGAAAAATCCAGTAAGCAGAAATGAAAGTTTTTATTGTCTTGTCTATGAATGACTGTTCATAAATATAAAATTAGTATTTATTAAAATAAATTTAGCATTTTATTGTAAATATGGCCATTGTAAATAACAATCCTTTATTATCTTCGTCTTGCAATGCTGCCTTTTAAATTTTAATCACCCCTGTAAAGTAGCTGCCTCAGTTTGCCAAGATTTACGTAAAAATAAATATCCATTTATGATCCAATTTATGCTTTACAAATTACTCACCATTTAAAAAGCTTTTTGTTTGCAAGGGGAAATAGCAAGAGAAAGGTGGGGGGAGTCTTGTGTCTCAAATACCATCTGGTGTCAGGAATGATGAATTATTAGCTGGTGTGAGATATAGTGTCTACACCACACTGTGCCTTCTAAATACTGAAGTTATTAGCATTTCAGTTTGGGAAGGGCTAGGTTCTTACATGGAAGGGCTGAGCTGTTTCCCATGAATGTTGACTTGAGGGATGATTGGAAATTCTTGTTGCAAAATATCTCCCCTACCCAGGTATGAAAGTATTTGGAATTTTCCTTCAGGAGCTCTTTTCTTTTGGATTTTTCTGCCTGCAAACAAAGAAAGCATATCAGTAGTGCTGGGAAAGGAAAGGAAACATCAAACCACATTAACAGTAAAGCACTGATGAGAGCTTTCCCCACAAGTAGAGGATCAAGGTCAAGGTAGCAGACAGAAGCCCAGAAAAAGAGAAAGAAAGCAAGCCTCTGGAAAAGCCCCAGGGAGATCACAGAAGACAGGCCAAGGACACCGGTGACAAGCTGGGCCTTCTGTGAGGGCTTGTCAAGGCTGAACCTGCAAACCGTGAGTGCTAGGGATACCAGTTTATTGAGGGGTGGCAACCACACAAAGGGACGTGAACACAAGAGTCGATGAGGGAAAATTTCTTCGGATATGGGCATGTGTTGCTGAAACACAAAAAGAAGAATTTGAGACTTGAAAGCTACGACCTCAGAGTTCCTCTGACCAATTCAGCTTCAGCACCCAGTCCCACGGTCACTTGTTACAGGAGGAATGTTTCTGAGGCTGGATTGGCCTGCACGGTCCCGTCCGACGCCGGGAAAGACCACTTCGTGATTAGCAATTGAGTGCTTTCTCCATAAATTGCCATTGTTAACCTTTATGAAACCAATATGAGAAATTATTGCGTTCTCAGAAGTTAAATCAGCAATTATTTCTCATTGGAAGCTTAACTGCCTTCCTCCTTTTTATCTTCAAATACATATATATACACATATACCGGTCAATGTATATCTGTTGATATAAATGACTATACTGACTGACACTGCTTCTTAGCTAATACAACTAATAAATAATTTGTTAATGTAATGTAACCAGTGCAACTGATAAACATTAATGTAGTTAATAAATAATTTTCATTGATTACAATTTCATCTCCCCTCTTAACATTTGTAGTTGAATCAGTCAGGCTTCAACTACGGAAATAGAATCCAATCTCAGTATAGAAAACCAAGGGACTTCGATACAGAGAATTAGTCACTGGAGGGATAAAAGATCCGAGGCATGCTGGTGGGGAATGGGAGACTGGAAGGAGCAGAAAGTCCCTAGCACCTCATGGATAGAAGACAAAAGAAGAGCCTGGGGACTGGGACTATCATCGGGCCTCAACAGGTAGGCCTGTCCGTGAAGCTGGAGTCAAGAAGGAGATGTACCTGTGGTGGGAGACACTGTGTGAGGATGCAGAGCTGGGGGAGATGCCCTGACTTCTCCCTTCCTCCACCTTATAATTTCCCACCAGTGCAGCTCTGGGAGCTGGGAGCCCTGTGACGTGGGAACCTGGAAACAGCCTTCAAAGTCCAACCTGCCCATCTCTTCCCAGCAGACGAGTCAAGAAGGGACCTTAGGACAGACAGGCCCAAGCATGGCACGATGGACTCGTGTACAGTTTGCTCAGAAGCACAAAAGTTCTTATTTACCATGTCTATAAGGTCTTGAGTTGGCACATTGATGTGGCTCAACCGGAAAGACCTGGTAAGCATGGGTAGAGCCAGATTTCAGACAGGATTCATAACACACACACACATGCAATTGGATGGTAGGCCAAGGTGCCAGCTTCCCACATGCTATCAAGCCGTTCAGTGCCCCTGACTGTCTCTGGGAAGTTCAACCTTCTGTCTGATTTTTCAGTATGCTTAATGCTCTATGGTCACTTCTGACCTCTTCCCTACCTGCCCCCAAGGACACTACTCTTGGCTCACTCCTCAACTATAATGGGCTGAAGGGTGTCCCCCCCAAAACTCATGGCCATCCAAAGCCTCAGAATTTGACTGCATTTAGAAATAGGGCTTAATAATTAAGGTAAGGATTGAGATGAGATCATAGTGGATTAGTATGGACCCTAAACCCAAGGGAAGTGTCCTTATAAGAGACAGAAAAGGACACAAAGAAACACAGAGAAGAAGGCCATGTGTTGACAGAGGCGGAGATTGGAGTGGGGAGACCATAAACCAAGGAATGCCGATGATTGCCAGGATCCATTCAAGTCTGGAAGAGTCAAGAAAGGATTCTCCCCTAAAGCCTTTCGGAGGAGTATGATCCCGTTGACACCCTGGTTTTGGACTTCTAGCCTCCAGAACTATAAGAAAATAGATTTCTGTCATTTTAAGCCACCCAGTTTATGGCAATTTATTAGGGCAGCCCTAGGAAACGAATGCAACACCAAAGTGCTCACACAGAGCTGTGTGCTCAGGTGTCCTTTGAGGTGATTTACCAAGAAGACAATGACGCTTGTGCTCTGGGGACCCTCTCTTGCACAGAACCTTGGCAAGGTGCATCGATAGTCATCTTTTCAAATGAAATAATGTAATATATGTGATAATTGAATTATTAAAAATAATGAAGAATACTCCCATCTTAGCGATTGATGAAGACTACTGACCATTTCCAATCAAGTGCACTTCGCTTTAGTTAGGAAGTATTGAAGGGTAGGTGAGAGGTTTGGGGTCCAGCGAAGGGCAGGTTAGGTGAGAAGCTTAGTTTGTGTTTGGAGGAATTTAGTGTATTTGGTTCACAGGGACTTCTGGGTTTAATTTAGAGATTGTTGGACTGGCTCCCAGGAGTCCTCCAACTGCCCACCAGAGGGGAAGAGTCAGAGACTGAATCGTGAAATGCATGCGTCCTATAGCAGCCAGCACAGCAAGGATATGGTTGACAAAAGAGTGTGAAGCCACAAACCAGGCTGTGTGATATCTTCTAATGACCAGACGTGTGTAATTGGAAGTGGAGGATTCCGTTCTCACTGATGATTGATCAGAACAGAAGTGATCTGTCAGGAGCATACTCAATTTTTCAGCGCATACAATTATGAATGCACTGTGATTTCTTTCTTCCTTTCTCAATGGGACTCGTGCGGCATAGGCTATATTTTAATTCCCGTGTTTGTAAGGCCTATGCATGCAGCAGTCTCACAAATAGAGAGTAAATACATCTGTAGCAGCTCATACAGGAAATCGGTGGAAGTTTTCCTAAATTTGACAACATTCCTAAAAGTGTCCATGATGTTTGTCAGTAATAAGTTGCAAACTTGAAAGAAGCACTTTAAAATTATCGATAATAAAAAACATATTTTAACCAACTATCCTAGAAGAATGATGAAATTGTCATTTAATTCTTCCTATAAAAAAGTATATTATAAGACACTTCTCAGAAGAAATGGTGGATGCAGCCAAAAGATGTAGAAAAAAACATATTACAGAAATGATTCAGGCCATTACTTAATACAAATATTGTGTCACTTGTCTGGATTTCATGATGTCTGTGGAATTTGTCGCTTTTCAAATGTGTAATTTGTTGTGATTCTTTTTCTCGTTCTAAATAAATATTCACTTTTGTGACTAAATTTTGTAATTGCAATATTTTTTAAAGCGGGCCTCCCACCCTGTACAAGTGCCAGATCATCCAGAGCCTAGATATACCCTTGGGAAGGACAGAAGAGGACCAGTATATAAGCAGGGACTACCACAAGTCAGTATCTTGAAGTTCCTAGACTATCCCCTCCATTCAAAATCTCTCCAAGGCCATTATTTTCAGAAGCTCCCAGCAGCCTGTTTCACCATCACCAGCCTTCTCCCCATCTCTCCCCATTCCCAGGTTCCCAATCTCTCCTTATTCTCAGTCAACCCGTAGAAGAAGCCACTTCTTTATTACTTTGTTTTGCAAACTAACTTTGATTTAAGCCTGAATCCGTATCAGGTTCAAGCCCTCACCTGTATATCCAAGAACCCCGCTACAGAATTTTCTCACCACCAAAGTTCTCTTTCTCTAGTCAGCACGCTTAGGTGCTCCCAGGAGGAGCAGGGTCTAAAGACTTGCGCTCCTGCTTCCACATCTCAGACGTGACTCTGAGAAGTGGTTGCAGACCCAGGGTTTATATTTCCCAGCATCCCACCTCCCAAGGTAGTGTTTTGCTCCCTCATTTGCAGCTGCAGCCTGGATTTAGTCTCTGGAATCTGAACTCTTATATGCATTTAACATCTATGCCCGTTGGTTGAGCTATTACAACTGGATTCTACCCAATGGAATGAAAGTGAAAATTATGTTTTATTCCTCGGTTTGGTTCATATTAGCCCTCTCCCTTATACGTACCTACACCACCCATGCTCTTCCATGTGTTTTCGCCTTGTGGAATAGAGATGACCCCAGGATGACCTTGAAAGAAAAATGGCATCTGACTGGGTCCTTGAACCATTATGTGGAAGATAGCTGCCAATCTGCTCACCTTGCCGGTGCTATTATATGATCAAGAAATCATCTTCTAGTGTGTCAAGCGACTGAAATGTTGTGTTTTATGTCTCAGAACAGCTAGAATTACCATAATTCAAACAACAGTTTTCTGTTTGGTGATACCAAGTTCCTAGATAAGGTTCTTCCCTTCTTTGGCTAGAATGAGCCAGAGAGTTTTTTATTCTTTTGTCTATTTGCTCTTTTATTCTCTTTAAATGATCATCATCATTTTAATAATAATAAAAGTATTTACACAAGATCATTAATGAGTGTTTGCAATGTGTCAGACTCCAGTCTAAGCCCTCTACACGTACTATGCCCTTGAATCCTTAGATGGTTCTATTTTAACCTCCACTGTCCAGCAAAAGAAGCGGAAGCACAGAGAAATTACATCAAGGGTCCAAGGCAAAGTTGAAACGTGAGGCCAAGGGACTAAACCCTCACACAAAACAGTACTGACCCCTTAAGCAAAACTCAGGCCAGTGTCTCATTTCTAGAGCAGGACTTAGAGTGCATGGGTGACTATTCTTGTCCTGTTTCCCTGTTCACACATACACTAATGTGATTCCTTTGCCCTGGTGAGCTCCTTAGCCACAGAGGGTGCTACAATAATGCTGAAAAACCCATGGCCCTGAGGTCACCCTGGATCCTTGGTTTCTCATGTTATTTTACTCATAAGTAAAGAAGAGTTCAAAGAATCCAACTCCCTGCCTCGAAACGAGGAGAAGGAATGAGCTAACGTCTCCGATCTGTGGAATTCCGTGGAATGTGGGGCTAGATAAATAAGATCTTTATTAGCTATGCCACTTACAAGCTCCTTCAGCCTTCCCTTTCCACTAAACTGCACGAACAGGCTACAGTCTCCCTCTGCCCATCTCTCCAAGGGCGAGCTGCCCATTTCTGCTTGGGCTGTGCTTCTGAAATGTCAGCTGAGGGACTGCAGGCCTGGAGGAGGAGCTGGGAACAGGATGTACCCAAGGCATTGATTTAATAAAGATGAGTTCCACTTGTTCAGCACATCAGTGGGGTTTGGTGGCTTGGACAGAGCTCATTTCTTGCTGCCGAGAAGCCTGAGGGGCTTGTATTCCCTGTGCTGAATTAATCAGGGCAGGCCCTTTTCGGGGAGGAATAGAAGATGGTTTCTCCGTTTTGTTTTGTTCTTTCAAAGGCCCCCATCTTACTTGGCCAAAGAAACAAGCTTAAAGATGTCTGTATAAAAATCCACTTGCTCTCCAGACTTTTCTGCCCCACCCTCCTTTCAGGATGCATCATAAGGCCCAATAGACACCGACTTCACAAGGCTCCAACCATTTCTACATCCCAGGGCTGGTGGCCAATTCTCCTTCCTCCACCCACTCCACTGACCAACTGCACTCAAGACACTCCTCCTTGAAACACTTCTTTATGTCAACATTCTTTTCATTTCTTCTGGCCCCAGAGACTGCTTTGTCCTTTTTGCTAGATTATTCTCACATCCATGACCTCTAAACATTGAAGAGTTCCAGGGATCAACACCCACCCTTGTTTTTTCTTCTGTCTGAGATACCACTCTAGGTGATGTCACCTAATACATGGCCTAGTGCATGTTGTCTATATGCCAACGACTCTCCTACTTGCAGATCTGGCCTGGACCTATATCTCTTCATATATCCCAAACATGCCCAAAACTGATCTCTGATTCCCTCCTCTTCCCAAATTGCACCTCCCTCTGTCAGCTCCATCTCAGTGTTATTCAAGTTGATCAGGTCTCAGAACTTGGAGTAACATTGACTCTTTTTCTTATACTCCACATCCAAATCCCGCCGGCCCCATTCTCCAAATATCTTTGGAAAGCAAAAATTTCTTCCCACCCCCAAGGCTAGTTCCTCAGTCTGAGTCTGTCTCACCTGGATTATTGCAGTCACCTCCCAGCTGGTCCAGCAGCTTCCACACTTGCGCCTCTTAAATCTGTTCCCAACACAGTTGCTAGACAGTTCCTCTGAATATTTAAATTAGTTCATATCACTCTTCTGCTAGAAATTCTTCAGTGGCTTCAGAAATATCCAAATCTAAGCTTACGATCTGCCCCCCTTCACCATCTACTTCCTCTCTCACCCCTCTACTCCACTACAGTGGTCTTCACAAAAACCCTTAATCATGTCCAGCAAGCTCTTGCTTAGGGTCATTGACTTGCTTTTCCCCTGTTCAAATGATTTTCCACTAGATGTCCGCATGGCTTATTCCTTATCTGTTTTCAGCTTCCTGCTTAAAAGTGATCTCATGAGAGAGGACTCCCTAGTCACATATTCCAAGAAGCATTCTCCCACTAATCCATCAAGCTCTGTGTTTTTACCCTGCTTTGTCTTTTCTTAGCATTTGTAATAATTGGATATATTATTATTTATTGCTGACTTCTTTCTGAAATATTAAGTAGAAGCTTTATTTTTAAAATAGTTTCCTCTGTCCTCATTTGTATAATAGTCTGCTAATTTTTAAAAATGAGGGAAGGAGCAAGATGGCAATGGAACTGGTCGCAGTGTGTGAGTCTCTGCAAGGGTCAGTGTGCATAAAGACAAACGTGTGTGTGTGTGTGCATAAGTGCGTATGCAAGTAGGTGAGTGAATGTCCAGCTGAGGGGAGACACAGGGACAAGTACAGGATTCCCCTGTGTGGCTTCAACTTACCACTGCTCTGAATTCGGCACCCCTCCCTCCACATACAGGAACATCCATCATTCTTGGAGTATCTCTCAGGAAAAAGCAGCAGAGATCAGTTGCTTCTAAGCACCTAGCAGCTGGCCCAACACCACCAACTGCAGCAACAGATCAGACACTGACACAGGGACAATGAAGAAAGTGCAAGGAGGAAATCTAGAGCTGAGTCCTACTGAAGAAGAAGATGCTGGATGATGCCATCTTCTCTGTCCCAGAACCCAAGCAGAGATGTCCTTTAGCTCACCCAATACTGAGAAGCCAGTATCCTGAGACTGAGGGAAGATCTCTGCACTCCTCTGGGATTGATCATCATTGATCAGAGAGGATACTCCGGGTGCACAATACCTGGAGAGACAGTGCTGGTTTGGAAACCCAGATTATCACCTTTCATACTGGACGTTTATGAATGCAGGCAATTAGAGTGACAGAAGATGAGTGGGGGGTATATATACACTTCCATTGCATGGACATAGTGTAAGGTGGTGGGAAGTGGGTTCCAGGGGGTCCACACACCAGACAGCAGATACTGAGATCTGTGGGTAGCTTCTAAACATTAACTCCCCATTACATCTTAATCAAATCTCAAAACTGCAAAAAGACAATACAGACCCCCACCCTCAGTCCAGCTTCAAAATTTAATAAATTCAGAGACTCTACCTAGGGAAGAATGGGGGTTGAGCACACAGAAGTGAAAGCTATCCTCCCTCTCACTAAGCAATGGAATTAAAGAGGAAAAAAATGGGGAGGAAATCCATTACAAATGAAGAAGAATCAACAGAACACAGGCACCCCCCCCCCAGGACCCCTGGAAAAACAGTGCCTGAGAATACAGACTTCAGAACTCAAACACTGAAGAGCCCCCAGAATGACTGATCTCAGACCACAAATCCAAACCTCAAGGTACTGATGGAGAGGATGAATAAAAGTCATGAAAGGCAAGAAGAAAGAATGAAAGAATTAATAACAGAGATGATGACAGTAAAGAGCACAGTGAATGAAATACATAACAAACTAACAAGAATGGAAAGCAGAATTAACCAAGCAGAAGAAAGAATCTTAGCGCTTGAAGAATGAAATATGGAACTAACTCAAACATTAAAAGCATAGAAAGGAAGCTTAAAAAGACAGAACAAAGCCTCCAAGAGATGTGGAATTATATTATGAGGTCAAACTTATGCCTGATCACATTCCTGAGGCAAAAAAAGAGACATAGAACACCATGGAACAAACATTCCATGAGGTTATTTAAGAAAACTTTCCCCATCTTATCAGAAACACAACCATCCAAAATGCAAGAGATTTAGAGATCCCCTTCAAGGCATCAAATGAAAAGACCAACTCCCAGACACATAGTAATTCACTTATACAAAGTAGGTATAAAAAAAAATCCTAAAGGCAGTGAGACAAAAAGATCAGACTACCTACTGGGGAAGACCAATTAGAATAGCAGCAGACTTATCTACAGAAACACTACAAGCTAAAAGAAACTGGATTCCAATCTTCAAAGTTCTCAAAGATAAACAACTTCAACCAAGAATTTCCTACCCAACTAAGGTAAGCTTCATCAGTGATGGGGAATTAAAAATCCTTCACAGACATCCAGTTCCAAAAAGATTATACTGCATCCAGACCAGTTCTATAGGAAATTTTAAAGAAGATATTAAGCACAGATGAAAGAAAAAAAGAAAGAACAATGCAGTTTCCGGGAAAACAGGAAAACACAGAATCAACAAAGAATACACCATAACTGCAAACTTGAAAACACACACATACATTGACCTAAAAGTTAAAAGAAAACAAAAAAGCTGAAAAACTTCATAAGAGCCTCATGGCAGAGATAAACTCTCATATTTCAACAGTCAGCCTGAATGTGAATGTACTAAATGCAACACTGAAAAGACATAGAATGACAAACTGGATTAAAAAAAAAAAAATGACCCGACAACATGCTGCCTACAGGAGATACATCTCACTACAAGGAAACTCACAAACTCAAAATTAAAGGATAGAAAACAAACTTCCAGGCGAACGGCAAACAAAAGGTGGCAGGAGTCATGATTTTCTTATCAAAGAAAACAACATTCAAACTATCAAAATTTTAAAAAGATATGGAAGTACACTACATAATGATAAAAGGTTCAATCCAAAAATAAGAAGTATCCATCCTAAGTATATATGCATCCAATGCAGGAGCACCAGGATTTATAAAGCAATTACTAAGTAAACTAAAAAGGGATATTGACTCTAACACTATCATAAGTGGGGACTTAAATACCCCCACTAGCAACCCTAGGTAGATCATCAAGGAAGAAAAATCACTAAGAAGTTCCAGAACCTTAACTTGATGCTTGACTAAATGGACTTAATAGATACCTACAGAACACTCCACTCAACAACCAAGGAATATACATTCTGCTTATCACCACATGCAACATACTTCAAGATCAATGACATCCTGGGCCATAAATCAAGCATAAACAAATGCCATAATATTGAAATACTACCATGCACCTTCTCAGACAGCAGAATAAAAATAAATATCAACACCAACAAGTTCCCCCCACAAAACATGGACAAAAACATGGACACTAAATAGCACAATGCTGAACAACTCCTGGATCATCACAGAAATCAAAGCAGGAATTAAAAGATTATTGGAAACAAATGAAAACAAAGACACATCTTACTGAAACCTCTGAGATGTCATGAAAACAGTTCTAAGAGCTGAACTTACATCTCGATGAACACACATCAAGAAAATAGAAAGATCACAAGTCAACAGCCTAACAAATCACCTAAGGGAGCTGGAACGGCAAGAGCACTAAAATCTTAACTTCAGCAAAAGAATCCAAATCACCAAAGTAAAAGTCCAAATATGGGGCATAGAAGACAAAAATATGACAGAAAAAATTAAAGAAACAAAAAACCAGTTCTTTGAAATGATAAACAAGATTGCCAGACCCCTAGCCAGATAGACCAGGAAAAGAGAAAAAAAAGTACAAACACAATCAGAAATGCCAAAGATCAAGTCACAACTGGCCCCAAAGAAATACGAAAGATTATCAGCAATTACTATGCTCACCTGTATGGAAACAGATTCGAAAATCTAAACAAAATGGAGGATTTTCTGATATTACACAACCTCCCAAGGTTTAAACAAGAAAAAATAGAGACCCTAAATAGATCAATAGCAACCCAGGAAATTGACTCCATCATAAGAAAACCACCTACAAAAAAAAGCCCTGGACCAGATGGCTTTCCAGTACAATTCTACAAAACATCCAAGGAGGAGCTGATACCAGTCCTATTGAAAGTATTTCAGGCAATCAAGAGACAGAACTCTCCCCAAATCAGTTTATGAAGCTAACATCACACTGATATCCAAACCAGGCAAAGATCCAACAAAGAAAGAGAGCTACAGGTCAATATCCCTGATGAACATAGATGCAAAAATTCTTAACAAAATTCTTTCAAATTGCATCCAACAACACATCTCAAGAATTATCCGCCGTGACAAAGTAGGCTTCATCCCTGGGATGCAGGGCTGGTTTAACACCCCCAAGACCATACATGTAATGAAATATATCAACACATGTAAAAACAAGAACCACATGATTATATCACAAGATGCAGAAAAAAAGCTTTAAAAAAATCCAGCATTCATTCTTGATTAAAAACCCTTGAACATCTAAGTATAGAGGAAACATACCTCAAAATATTAAAAGTCATCTATGCTAAACCCACAGTCAACATATTACTAAATGGACAGAAATTGGAAGCTTTTCCCCTGAAAACCAGAACAAGACAAGGCTGCCCACTCTTATCCCTCCTGTTCAACATAGTGTTGGAAGTTCTAGCTGGAGCAATTAGACAAGAGAAGGATATCAGGGGTACCCAAATAGGAAAAGAGTAAGTTAAACTATCCCTCTTTGGAGACAATATGATTCTATATACCCAGAAAACCCAAGAGAATTTGTCAAAAACTTCCTTGCACTGATAAAGGACTTTGGCAAAGTCTCAGGATATAAAATCAACATGCGAAAGACAGCTGTATTTTTATACACCAATAACAAACAGGCAGAGAACCAAATAAAAAGTACATTTCCATTCACAATAGCCACACACACACACACACACACACACACACACACACACACACACAAATACACTCCTTAAAGAAATCAAAGAAGACACAAATAAATGGAAAAAAATCCCATGCTCATGGATTGGAAGAATTAACATCTGTTCTACTCAAGGCAATCTACAGATTCAGATGCAATACACATTAAATTACCATCATCGTTCTTCTCAGACCTCGAAACAATACAGAAATTCATATGAAAACAAAAGATGACCATGGATAGCCAAAAAAATCCTCAACCAAAGCAACAAAGCAGGAGGCATCACACTTCCAGACTTTAAACGTTATTATGAGGCTACAATAATCAAAACAGCCTAGTATTGGTTCAAGAACAGGCATATAGAACAATGGAACAGGCTAGAGATCTCAGAACCCAAACCTCAATTTCTCAATCAAATCATCTTTGACAAAGGCTCCACCAATAGCCACTGGGGAGAGGAGAACCTATTCAGTAGATGCTGCTGGGAAAACTGGCTGACCATGTGCAGAAGAATGAAACAGGATCCCTACCTATTGCCATACACAAAAAATCAACTCTAAATGGATCAAAGACCTAAATGTAAAACCTCAAACTATAAGAATCTTAGAAAACACAGGAGACACCCTTACAGACATTGGAATAGGCATCAATTCCTGATCAAACCCATGCCATAAGAGATAAGATAGACAAGTGGGATCTCATCAAACTGAAAAGCTTCTGCAGAGCAAAAGAAAACCATCAAGAGAGTAGGAAGATAGTCCACAGAATGGGAAAAGATATTTGCCAACTGTGTATCTGAAAAAAAAGTCTAACATTCAGGATTTACAAGGAACTCAAACACACCGAAAAGAAAAAAAAAAAAAGTTCCACTAAAAAGGGGGCAAAAGACACGAATAGGCACTTCTCAAAAGAAGACATATGAGCATCCAATGGACACATGACAAAATGCTCAGACTCACTAATTACCAGAGAAAGGCAAATCAAAACCATAGTGAGAAGCCACCTAACTCCAGTAAGAGTGGCCATCACTAATAAAACAAAAAGCAGCAGATGCTGGAAAGCATGTGGGGGAAGGGGAATGCTTCTACACTGTTGATAGGAAGGCAAACTAGTTCAACCTCTACGGAAAACAGTGTGGAAGAACTAAAAATTGGCCTTCCAACCTTCCATATGACTCAGCAATTCCCCTTCTGAAAATATACCCAGAGGAACTCAAACCATTCTACAAAAAAAGATACCTGTGTATGAATGTTTACTGCAGCATGATTCTCAATAGCAAAAGCATGGAACCAACCATGCTGCCCATCAAAACTGGAGTGGATAAAAAATGTGATACATATACATGATGGAATATTACACAGCCATAAAGAAGGGCAAAACTATGGACTTTGCAGCAACTTGGATAGATTTGGAGTCTGTCATAGTCAGTGATCTATTACAGGAACAAAGAACTGAGTACTACATGTTCCTGTTTATAAGTGAACACTAAACACCTATAATAATATTAATACTACAAGTAAGGGATTGACACTAGTGGGGCACTGCTGGGGGTGGGGGTCACATAAAATCAATAAGAGTGCCTGGTCCTAATCCAGGCAAAGTGAAAGCCAATGGGAGGCCCAAACTTCACCTGTGTCTAGACCACTTATGTACCCAATCCTGACTTGTACCCCACATCTTTTTTTAAAAAAAATTTTTTAGAAGAAATAAATAAGAAGCTTGTCAGTTTAATGAGGTCCCACTTGTCTATCTTATATTTTATGGCCTGTGGATTTCGGGTTTTGTTCAGGAATTGGATGCCAGTTCCAATTTCCATAAGGGTGTGTCCTGCATTTTCTAAGGTTCTTATGGTTTGAGGTTTTACATTTAGGTCTCTGATCTATTTAGAGTTAATTTTTGTGTATGGGGAAAGATAGGGGTCTTGTTTGAGTCTTCTGCACGTGGTCAGCCAGTTTTCCCAGCACCATTTACTGAATAGGTTCGCCTCTCCCCAGTGGTGGGTGGTGGAGGCTTTGTCGAAGAAGAGTTCATTGAGAAATTGAGGTTTTGCTTCTGGAATCTCAATTCTATTGCATTGGCCTATATGCCTGATCCTGTACCGATACCAAGCTGTTTTGATTATTGTAGCTTTATAGTAAAGTTTGAAGTCTGGTAATGTGATACCTCCTGCTTTGTTTT
>CAUYQG010189189.1:0-15888 GCA_963574415.1 Tarsius wallacei | reverse complement strand
CAGGTATCTTTTTTATAGAGTGATTTGAGTTCTTCCAGGTATATTCCCAGTAGGGGGATTGCAGGGTCATATGGAAGGTGGATTTTTAGACTTTTAGGAATTGCCACACTGTTTTCCATAAAGGCTGTACTAGCCTGGTATTGGTACAAGAACAGACATATAGACCAATGGAATAGAATTGAGATTCCAGAAACAAAATCTCAATTTCTTAACCAACTCATCTTCAACAAAGCCCCCACCACCAACCACTGGGGAGAGGAGAACCTATTCACCAACCACTGGGGAGAGGAGAACCTATTCAGTGCTGGGAAAACTGGCTGACCACATGCAGAAGATTGAAACAGGACCCCTACCTATCCACACACACAAAAATCAACTCTAAATGGATCAGAGACCTAAATGTAAAACCTCAAACTATAAGGACCTTAGAAAATGTGGGAGACACTCTTATGGAAATTAGAACTGGCAACCAATTCCTGATCAAAACTCCAAGTGCCCATGCTGTAAGGGATGTCATACCTTAAAGGGTTCACCTTCATAATCTATGTACTCGTTTGGAACAGACAACTTCTGGGGTATGTGTTTCACAATGATACCATCTTGATGAGCCCCAGCGACAGAGTTCTCAACCTTAAATCCACAACAGTGAACTTTCATGGAAGGAGCAGTTAGCCAGAAGCAGCTCCTCTAATCCTTCAAGCCTAGGTCATCTTTACCAGGCAGCATGCTGGGTATGTCTAGGGGGCCCCATCATTTGCTAATAAGAGAGCGTGAAAAGATTTCAAGTTATTTTGGAGAAAAAAAGAAAATAAGATGAAAAGAAACAAAAAAAGAAGTAATTCATTGTCACTATGCAGCACTCAGAATCTGACTGGCTCGACTTAAATCTCTGCCTGTCCCTCTCTGAGGCCGTGGAATTAATACATCAGTTAGGATGTGTGTTGTTCCAAGAAACAGACAAGCCTATCCTAAAACACCAGATATATAGGAAACCTTGTGCATTATTGGTGGAAATGTAAAATAGTGCAACTGCTATGGAAAACAGTATAGTTAGTGGTTCTTCAAAAAATTAGAAATAGAATTACCATATGACCCAGCAATCTCTCGTCTTTCAAAATAATTGAAAGCAGGGACTCAAACAGATATTTGTGCACTCGTGTCCATAGCAACATTATTCATGATAGATAAGTCGAAGTGTCCATCAGTGGATGGATAGATAAGCAAAATGTGATTTCTACGTACAATGGAGATTTATTCAGTCTTGAAAAGGAAGGAAATGCTGACGCAGCCTATGACGTGGTATGATGCTTAATTTTAGGTGTCAACTTGACTGGATTAAGAAATACTTAGAGTGAAGGTGTTTCTGGAAGAAATTAGCTCGTGAGTCTGAGTGGACTAAGTGGGGGGAAATCTAGTCTCATTGTGGGCAGGCACCATCCAATCAGCTGGGGAACTAGATAGAACCAAAACAGAAAAGGCAAATTAGTTTCTCTCTATGGGAGCTGGGAAACATTCTTCTTCTCCCGTGCTGGACTTCAGAATTCCAAGGTCTTCATTCTTTGAACTTAAGGACGATACCGGCAGCTTCCTGGGTTCTCAGGCCTTTGGCTTCAGGATGAGGTTACACCATCATTTTCCCTGGTTATGAGGCCTTCAGACTTGGACTGAGCCACAATACCGGCATCCCAGATCTCCAAGCGTGCAGACAGCTTGTTGTGGGACTTCTCAGTCTCCATAATCATGTGAACCAATTTCTCCTAACAAATCTCCTCTCATCTATTATCTATCTGTCTGTCTTTCCATCCATCCATCCATCCATCCATCCATCCACCCATTCATCTTATTGGTCTGTCTCTCTGGAGAATTCCAACCAATACACATGGATGGACCTTGAAGACACTATGCTCAGAGAAATAAGTCAGTCACAAAGGGACAAATACTGTATGCTTCCACTTACACACAGTACCTAGAGTAGTTAAATTCACAGAGACAAAAAGTAGAATGGTGGTTGCCAGGGGCTGGGAGAAGGGAAGAATAGGGAGTTATTGTTTAATGAGTACAGAGTTGTTTGGGATGCTGGAAAACGTCTCTCGCTGCTGTAACACATTACCACAAACTTAGTGATTTAAACAACAAAAATGTAATATCTTACATTCCTGTAGAAGTCTGACACTTCTGGTCTAGTGGGATAAAAATCAAGATGTCAGCAGGGCTGTGTTTATTCTGGCAATTCTATGGCAAAATCTACTTCCTTGCCTTTTCCAGCATCTAGATGTCGCCTGCATTCTTTTGTCCATGGCCCCTTTCTCCATCTTCAAAGTTAGCCACATAGCACTTCTCTGATCCTGCAACCATTGTTGCAGCTCTTTCTCTTACCCTTCTGCTTCCCTCTTTCACACTTAAGGGCCCTTGTGATTACAGTGGGCCCAGTTGTATGATCCAGGATTATCTTCCTCAGTCATCTGACTGTCACTAAGAAATAATTCCCCTTTGGAATGTAACATAATATACTCACAAGTTCCAGGAATTTGGGGAACCACTATTCTGCCTAACACTGAAGGAAACGTCTTCAGCCAAATGAAGAGTAGTTACAAAATAACCCCACAACTAATATTATACTTAATGGTAAAAGACTGAATGTTTTCCCCTAAGATTAGTAATAAGACAAGGATGACCACTCTAGTGGACATTGTGCTGGAGGTTCTAACTAGGGCAATCAGACAAGAAAAGACAATAAAATAAAAGGCAAGTTGGACAGGAAGAAATACAACTACCTGCATTTGCAGATAACATGATATTATAAATAGAACTAATGGATTACAACTACTAGAACTAATAAACAAGTTCAGCAAAGTTACAGGGTTCAGGATCAATATATAAAAATCAATTATATTTCTATACACTAGAAAGGAAAACTCTGAAAATAAAATCAAGAAAACAATTTTATTTGCAATAGCATCAAAAAAGGATAAAATAAGAGTACATCTAATACATAAGGTGCCTGAAGACTGCAAAACATTTTTGAAAGAAAGTAAGGAAGACTTAAGTGAATGTTCATGAATCACAAGACTTAATATTGTTAAGATAGTAATACTCCTCAAATTGATCTACAGATAAAATGCAATCCCTATCAAAATTTCAGTTGGTTTTTTCCCTCCAGATAGTGACAAGCTGATCCTAAAATGTATATAAAAATGCAAAAGATCCAGAATGCCAAAGTAATTTTGAAAAAGAACAAAGTTGGAAGACTTATACTTCCCAATTTAAAAACTTATTGCAAGTCTACAACTATCAAGACAGTGTAGGCTGGCGTAAGAATAGATATATAGACCAATGGAACAGAATGGAGAGTCCAGAAATAAATTATTATATGTATGCAAATTGATTTTTTAAAAAGTGCCACAATAATTACATGAGGGAAATAATAGTCTTTATAGCAAATGGCACTGGGACCAACTAGCTATCCATATATAAAACAATGAAGTTGGAGTCCTACCTCACACCATATACACAAATATTAAGTCTAAATGAATAATATACCTAAAGGAAAGAGCTAAAATTATGCAACTCTTTGTAGAAAGCACAGGAGTAAATCTTTGGCACCATGGGTTAGATAAACCCTTCTTAGTTATGATACCAAAAGCACAAATGACTAAAGAAAAACTAGATAATTTGGATTCCAAAGTTAGAACTTTTATGCTTCAGAGGACACCATTAATAAAGTTAAAAAACAAGCCACAGAATGGGAGGAAACATTTAGAAATCATATGTCTGAGAAGAGTCAAGTTCAGAATACACAAGGAACTCTTACAATTTAACAATTAAAAGACAAAGAACCCAATTTAAATAAACATTTACTCAAAGAAGATAAACAGTGACCAGTAAGCATATAAAGAAATGCGGAACATCATTAGTCATTAAGAAAATGCAAATCAAAACCACAATGAGATAATTCTTTGCACCCACTAAGACGTTTAAAGTAAAAAAAGACAGGCAATAAAGGTGCTGGTGAGGATATGGAGAAATTGAAACACCCATGTATTACTGGTGGAATTGTAAAATGGCATAAGTACTTTGAAAAGAGTTTTGCAGTTCCTTAAAATGCTAAACATGGAGTTACTATGTGACCCAGTTATTCTACAACTAGGTATAAGCCCAAGAGAAATGAAACCATATGCCCCACACAAAAACTAGTATACAAGTGTTTATAGCAGCGTTATCCATAATAGACCAAACAGTAGAAGCAACTCCAATGTTCATCACATAATGAATGGACAAACAAGAAGTGAGATATCTATACAATAGAATATTATTCATTCATTAAAAAGAAAAGAATTGATGCAAGCTACAACATGGATAGGCCTTGAAAACACTACGCTAAATGTAAGAAGCCAGCGACAAAAGACCAATATTGTCTGATCCTATTTATATTCAAGGTCCAGAACAGGCAAATATGTTGAGATAAGAAGTGGATTCTTCATTGCCTAGGGTGGGGGGTGGAGAATGGGAAACAACTTCTGATGAGTAATGGGGTTGCTTTTTGGGGTGATGAAAATGTTCTACAATTAGTGGAGATTATTGCATAATTCTGAATATATTAAAACTTATGGAAGTGTGTACTTTAAATGTGTGAATTTTATGATATGTGATATGTGAACTTAATAAAGTTGCTAAAAAAAGAAACAACCTAGCCTTTCATTTGGTATACTTTTCTTTTCCTTTTTTTTTTTTTTTTTTGAGACAGGGGCTTGCTCTGTTGCCCAGGCTGGAGTGTAGTGACGTGATCATGGCACATTGCAGCCCTGACCTCTGGGACTCAAGAAATTCTCCCCCTTCAGCCTCCCAAGTAGCTGGGGCTGCCACCACCCCTGCCTAATTTTTTTTTTCCATAGAGATGAGGTCTTGCTATGTTGCTCAGGCTGGCCTCCAATTCCTGGGTTCAAGCAATCCTCCCACTTCAGCCTCCCAAAGTGCTGGGATTACAGGCATGAGTCATCACACCCCTGTATTTGGTACACTTTTTAGTCTGAAAATGATCGTCTGTTCTTTATTTGATAATTTCACCTGTACCTGCTCATTTTTATATGTCTAGAACTTCTGTTACACAGAGAATATTTTGAAGACTTGTCCTCCATTTGAAGTCAGCCTGGAAGTCACCACTCACATGTGGTAAAAAGTACACCAGCAACCTGCCTCCCATTCCCACCCTGGCCCCAGTGGAATTTTGTAACATGGTGGCCCTTTCTGAGTTCCTTACTGTTTATTTCTTGAAATTTTCCTTTTTCCTAGGAGTTTGGGAGACTCCAGGCCTGTCTTCTAATTGAGTGGTCCCCAAATCTCGTAACCCACCAAAACCGTCTCCAGGCGTTTGTTAAAGGCGGTGGGTCCCCAACTGCCACCTGAGGATTCTGACTCAAGTCCAGGGTAAGGCCCAGGGATCTTTGAAATAAAGTGCTCTGGATGATTGGTGACTTTAATTCAGCTAGTTGTGCATTTGGAAACCGCTTTTATAATTCACTAATTCCTCATTCTATAATATCTATTCTGCTATTTACTGCTCTACTGAGAATTTTAACAATGTTTTCCACCTCTAAGAATTCTTCGTTGTTCTCGGATTGCTCCTTTTTGTGACTTTTTTTTTTTCTGTTTTATCACTGCAGTGTACTCTCTAGTCTCACTGAAAATGTAAATTAGAAGATTTTTTTAAAGTTCTTTTCCTTTTTTTGTATTATTTTCTGTGTGCGCCCAGAGTATCTGCCTTGACCTGTTGGGTGTCAGGACTCTGTGTGCTGGGCTCAAACACAGACAGAGAAAACTCAGCAGGAGAAAGACGTGTGCTGAAGTAGAGATATTGCCTCAGCAGGGTTGGAAATTTCCACCAACAAGAACCCAGCAAGTATTTACCCAGAAGCTTCTGAAGTCTACCTTGGCTGCCTGGAAGCTTTTAAAACTCCTGATGCCTGGGCTACACCCAGTGCAATGAGACCCCAAATCTCCAGAACTGAGTGAGTCTCAGGTATCGGTACAGTCTAAGAGCTTCCCGGGTAATTCCAAGGTGAGCTCAAGGTTGCAAACTGCTGTTATCATCTAAACCAACACTTTTCAAAAGTTCATGTGATGTGACTCACTTGGGGGATCATAGGAAAAGCAGATCCTCATTCCTGACGTGTGGTATGGAACTTGAGATTTGGCATATCTAACAAGCTTCCATGTGCTGCTAGTGCCACTGGCCTAGGGTCCACACTTTGAATATTAATGATCTCAAAGTGTATATGGTCTGGACTAACAGCAACAATATCACCTGGGAATGTGTTATAAATTCACATTCTCCAAACTGAGCTCAGGCCTGAATCAGAAACTCAGGGCGGAGAGCCCAGCCTCTGTGTTGTTTTTGTTTTTGTTTTTTGCAGAGACAGAGGTCTTGCTATGCTGTCCAGACTGGTCTTGAATTCTTGGGCTTAAGCAATCCTCCTGCCTCAGCCTCCCAAATGCTGAGATTATAGGCATGTGCCACCGTGCCTGCCGAATACCTGTGTTTTAACCTCCAGGTGATTCGGATCACCTGCTCACATTCGAAAACCTATGGCATACTTCTGTAAGCACGAGCTTCTGAGTAACTTCATCAGAACCAAAAGAGTTTATAGCATCTCAGAGGGTGAAGCCGCAGATGCCTCATTTTTAACAAGTTTCCCAGGTGGTACTCACGTACAACCCAACGTGTAAGAACTACCGTCTCTGGCGCCTCACCCTTGCTAGGCCTCTGAGGACGTTTCAGCGTCCCAACACTGAGGCAGCTTTGGTTATTTCGATGCCCAAGGCTAGTTCTGCCTGGTTAATTACCTGTGTAGAAGCTTAGTATGATTAATTCAGGTGGATACCATCTTGGATGTCCCATGGAACCCTATAATTACGTGTGAAATACACATTTAATTTAAGCACGGGGGGAAAGATTGCCCTGATGATGCCCAGGGGCCTTAGGGTGGGTAGAGTCAATTCTGAGCAGGGCTTGGGGCTGGTTCCTCCTAGGCCTGTGCTGTAGCTATCTGGTGCCAGTACAATTCTTGAGATTTGGGCTTTCCTGATCCCCAAGTCAGTCTTGATAGCAACCATGTAAGTTTTAATGCCACTAGTTTGCTGAACTCCAAAAAAACCATAGTTGAGTTTCTCTGTAGATAACAGCCAGCAGAAATCTGAGTGTAATTGTTTGAATAATTTGACCACAAAATGTGCAAATGCAACATAATTTTTTCCCCAAAATATGTTTTTGGGGTCTGAGTTATCAACATCTCATTGGTCTCTTGTTTTGTCTCATGCAGAAACTGGGTCTGTAAGAATGCGTTTGTTTTTGCAAATAATAGATGTTAATGTGCTATGCTATGATGTATTAAACAAATGGAGAGACTTTGGTTCAGAAATTCTTTTTTTCCTTTCCACTAGCCAAGTGTTTCAAATGATTTGGCTTTGGTTTCAGTGTTCCTTTGGAGAGTTTTTTTTTTGGCCTAAAGCATTACCAAAAAAAAAAAAAAAAAGACTCCAAAGTGTAAAAGGAACAGCCAAAGCAATTCAACTGCCCACCCCACCCTTGGGCAGAAACAGTAGAATCAAAACAACACAAAACAGCTCACCAGACCGTTCCCCAACTAACTGCAAACAGTTCTGTAGGGGAATGTTCCCTACCCAGGGCTTCCTGTCCACTGCTGGTTCCTGGGCTGAGCCTGGAAAGGGGCCAGGCTTTGGCACCTCCTTGCTTTTGATAGCTGTTTATCCCTGAAACATGATTGTCTATAATTATGTATAATCTCTCCCTTGTTTACTCTTCTCCGCTGAAGCTTGAACGCGGTTCAGTGTGTCTCTCTTTGCTCTGCCTGGGTTCAGCGAAGAAACATTTCCTGTATTTTCAACTTTATTTTTTCTAAAAGAAATAAAAGTATTAGGTCTCCATGTGGCCCTTCATTCTCCCAAAGCTGACATTCTGGCAGTTTCTGAATTGACTTATTCAATAACACCAGTTGAGTGCCAAGCACTGTACTAAGTGCCTTGGAGGTGTTAGGAGTGAAGCCCAATGGACCCTCTCCCAAGAATTTCCTGTAAGTATATCTCTTTATAGAAAATGTCTGATAACTTATAAGCAAATCTGATGGGAAGAAATAAAGCTACTCAGAGTCTCTTAACTAACACTATATCAATCATCAATATTTTCCCAGTCTTGGCACTTGTTAGTTTAATTCCTGGCCCTGAATTAATCATTAGTAGCTGAGTTTGTTAGAGGCAGGGTCTGTGGATATCCTATTTGGCTATTTCTGCGAAAGGCCATCTCTACCTGCCCACCCCCGACCTTTTTTTTGAGTTAGAGTTTTACTGTCGCCCAGACTGGGGTGCAGTGGCACATTCATGGTTACCAGAGCCTTGACCTGCTAGGCGCAGGTGATCCTTCCACTTCAGCCTTCCAAGTAGCTAGAACTATAGGCATGTGCCACCACGCCTAGCTATTTTTTTTTAATTATAGAGATGAGGTCTTGCTATGTTGCCCAGGCTGGTCTCAAACCCCTGGGTTCAGGCAATACTCTCATCTCTACCTCCCCAAGTGCTGGGATTACAGGCATGAGCCACCGCATTCAGTCTCTACGCACCCCCTCCATTTTAAAGAAAGTAAAGCCAAGTTCTCTACATTCAAAGCAGAGCCTCAAAACCAGAACAGGCATGTGAATACATGTGTGCAAGGTATGAACCGTACATGCAGACAGGCTCCGTGAACAGTAACATGGGATCCCACACCCAGAAGGACCTTGTGCTTGGTTTGATGCCCTCATGTCACCACCTTAACATTCTTTTTATTTTTTTAGATCTAGGATTTAACTCTGTCACCCATGCTGGAACGCAGTGGTACAATCACAGCTCACTGCAGCCTCAAACTCCTGGGCTCAAGAAATTCTCCCACTTCAGCCTCCCGCGCAACTGGGACTACAGGTATTTACCACCATGCCCAGCTAATTTTAAAACAATTTTGGGGGGGCAATCCCCTTGGGTCCCCTCCCACTGTGGGAGCTTTTCTGTCTTCTCAATAAATCCTACTTTCTAAAAAAATAAAATAAAATAAAAACAATTTTAAAAAATGTTTTGTAGAGACAGGCTCTCACTCTATTGCCCAGGCTGGTCTTGAACTCCTGGCCTCAAGCAATCCTCCTGTCTTGGCCTCCCAAAATGATAGGATTACAGATGTGAGCTATTGTACCCAGCCTTGACATTCTTAATAGTTTTTGAACAAGAAATTCTCCATTTGCATTCTGTCCTAGGCCCCACAGATTATGTCATTGTTCCTGCATATACCCCAGAACCCATTTGCCTGTGGCATTCACATCCAACTTTGAGCAGAAACCAAGGGATGGGGCGGGGGGGATTTGTGTGCGTTCATGAGCTAATGACTTGTGGCACTCCTCCAGACTGTGTTTAGATTTCTTCAACATGCCTATTAATCTTGTCAAGTTTCAGCCTTGCTCCTCTGAAATAGAACTGACCCCAGAAATATCCTGGCAGTGGACTGTTCAGTCCTCACCCATTTCTCAGGGTATCCTGTTAACTAAAGGGGCTACTACGAGATCTGTCTCCCTTGGAGAGAAACTGCTAATTCCCAGGGATTGAGTTTAGGAGACAGACTAAGAGTGTGTAGAGGAGAGAAGACTGGTTTTCCTCGACCCCTCTAGGTTCCTTGTCTGGGTGATGAAATCAGCTGATGTAAGACAGATCAGCAGGAGGAAAGCCATATTTAATTATGTACCCATGGGAGTTCCACTTGGAGAAGGGTCAGATGGCGGAGGCCCACACAGCATGCTGAGCTCCAGAAAGGAACAGGGGCCTGGGGCTTCTGGGAGCAGTGGAGACACAAGTTACAGGAAGGGAAGGGCAGGAATTTTGTGGTAAATAAAGGTTGCCTTGCTATGCAGGTAAAATGTCTCTCAGGTATTAGAGGCTGTCTGGAGCGGCCTTCAGAAGAGGCAACAGTCTGGGCAAAGTATCTAGTCACCTCTCCTGTGACTCGAGTTAATCTTCCCTGGTTGATAAGATTCCCAGGGGGAGGACTCAAGATGATTGACTTCCTTTTGGAAGATCTATCTTTATTCAGATTGGGGGAGCTCAGAGAAAGCCTCTATTTGCGCCTATTGCTCCCGAAGAGCCCTCAGTTCAAAGTAATCTGCCCACCAAAGCGGGATATTTTGGGGTAGCATTTCCTGAAGCCCTTCAAGGATAACGAGCACTTCATGGGGGGACTGTTTAATAAGATGTGTTTCAAGGGAGGGGAGAGAGAGCCTGTTTGCCAAATCACCGGACACTTATACACAGGGAGACCTGTGTCTATTCCTCTAAATCTTAATTCTTAGATTCCATGAGAAGAGAGGGGAAGGTTACTTCCTGGGTTGTGAAGAGGTTCAGCCCCATCGCTGAAAAGGGTCTGGGGGAGAAAGAGGCTCCCAGGCCCATCTACACAGCCCTGCCATGATTGAGAAAAGTGTGTTTAGCCGGGCTCAGTGGCTCAGCCTGTAATCCCGCACTTTAGGAGGCTGAGGTGAGTGGATTGCCTGAGCCCGTGGGTTCGAGACCCGCCTGGGCAACTTGGCGAGACCTCATCTCTGCAATAAGTTAAAAAATTAGCTGGACGTGGTAGCGCGCGCCTATGGTTCCAGCTACTTGGAAGGCTGAACGGAAGGATCGCCGGAGCCCAGCAGGTCAAGGCTGCGGTGGCCGGGAGTGGCCACTGCACTCCAGTCTGGGTGACAGAGTGAGACTCCAACTCAAAAAAAAAAAAAAAAAAAGAGAAAGGTGCGTTTTCCTTTGACACACTCCTTTGAAAGGTCTTATAAGGTTTGTTTTGTATTTGGTGAGGCAAATATTGGCAAGAGAATCCATTTTTTTTTCTTTTTTAAAGAAAAGAACAAGATCTCAGAAGCCAGAGCTTTAAAAAGCCTGGAAGAAAACATACCACAATGTTACAGCACTTGATTTTGGATGGGAGGATAGTGACTGGGATTTTTTTTTCCTCTTCTTTTGACTTCTGGTTTTTCAAATATTTGACATCCAAGTCTTATAATTTTCATAACATAAAAAATAAGTTTATTTAACAACTATTTAAAGTGGAAGTTTTAGGCTGGATGTGGTGCCTCATGCCTGTAATCCTAGCACTTTGAGAGGCTGAGGTGGGAGGATCACTTGAGCCCAAGAGTTCGAGACCAACCTGGGCAACATAATGAGACCTCATCTGTACAAAAAAAAATTTTAAAGTTAGTAGGGTATGACACACGGCTATAGTCCCAGCTACTCAAGAGACTGACGCAGGAGGATCTTTTGAACCCAATAGTTGGAGGCTGCAGTGAGCCGTGATTGTGCCACTGCACTCCAGCCTAGGCAACAGAGTGAGACCCTGACTCAAAAATAAATAAAATGGGCTGGGCACGGTGGCTCACGCCTGTAATCTCAGCACTTTGGGAGGCAGAGGCAAGAGGACTGCCTGAGCCCAGGAGTTTGAGAACAGCCTGGGCAACATAGCAAGACCTCATCTCTGCAATAAATCCCAAAATTAGCTGGGCATGGTGGCACGTCCCTGGAGTTCCAGCTACTCGGAAGGATGAGGCAGAAGGGTCGCCTAAGCCCAGCAGGTCAAGGTTGCGTTAGCTGTAACAGTGCCACTGCACTCCAGCCTGGGTGACAGAGTGCGACTCTGACTCAAAAAAATGAATGGAAACAACGTAAAATAAAATAAAAGCCTTAGAATTTCAAAAATATAGAGATCTGAATATAGATGTGAGCATGCTTGGGTCACCTGTGTGAGCTAAGATCTTTTCTCTGTCAGTTTCTGGCACTCAGCCTTAATGAAGAAGGTAGAAAATCATTGGACTTGCACTTCTCACCTCAACGTTTTGAAATCTTGGAGGATATTTGTATGCAAGCAGGAATGTGAGCTCACGGTTGGCAGAATTCATTTGTACCTGCTGAACATTCCCACCTGAATCTCCAGTTATTCCTCCGCAATTTCCAAAGCAGAGAGACTCGAAGCCATAAAAAGTTGGCTGTGACATCAGGCTCAGGAGAGGCACAGATGTCCTCCCTGGAAGCTCACTCTCACCCAGGCAACAGAGGCACGAGGACCAGCGTTATAAATTACCTGGCATGTGTAAGTAACAATGTTTGCAAGAAAGTCTTTCAACCTTTTTTTTTTCCAAGAAGTACTGGTGGCTCTTTCAAGTTCCAATTATAAATTTCCAAACCCCAGACATTTGGGTGCCAGGCTGAAACAGGGACTGTTCGTGCTAAGGCTTGTAGTAAATTGCAACAGTGTGGAAAGTGGGCGGTATGTTTCCCAGAGTTCAAGCAGGAACTGCGGCTGCCAGTGGCATTGCTTGGTCGAGATGCTTCGTTTACATGGGGCTCTTAGCTGTTCCAGGATGGGAAATATTTTTCATAGGCTACTGGAAGAGGCTGACCGGAGGAGTGACCAGCAGGAGACAGAACTCAGGCCTGCGGGCTCCAGGCTCATCAATAAAAGAGTAACTGTTTAATGTGGCTTCCAGCTATGAGAAGAATATAAATGAACACCGTGTTCTTCCCAAGGCCTCTAATCTGAGGCACCCAGGGATGATACATATGTGTGTGTTAAATTTATCTAGAAAGAGTCAGGACTTGTGGATGTTCCTTTATGACTTACAAGTTGAAATGTGTGCAGCATTGGAAGTTAACTTCACAGATACGGCCTGGTTTCAGACAAAAGGTCACTGAGCTGTCACTGAGACAGACTTGGTGCAAAACGCCTCAGGATAGCAGCATATTAACTTGGGTAAACAGACCCCAGCATACTGTGTGTCTTCTTTATACCTCAGTCAGATGACTAGCACCACAAAACTGGTATTTAAGTGATTAAGTGTATTTGAAATTTTATTGATTCTAGAAGAGGCGGCATATGAAAGGAGGATGGGCAGGCAGAAGGGAGTACGTAGGCTGCAAATAAGAGAAGGATGTGCTGTCTCCGTGGGTGGTTGGGAAGTGCTGCGCCTATAGGGACATGCTTGAATTAGCCGCCACTGGGGCTGGATCAAATATGGCTGCCGGCTTATCTGAATATGGTGATTTCAGGGTCTATATATACTGAAAACTATAAAACATCGATGAGAAATTGAAGATAATACAAGTAAACAGATGGTTTGAAAGAATTAATATTGTTAAAATGTTCATACTACCCAGAGTGAGTTACAGATTCTATGCAATCTCTGTCTGGTCATGCAACCTGGTACCTCAAGGACTGGCATCAAGATCCATAATTCAGGCCGGGCGCAGTGACTCACACCTATAATCCCAGTACTTTGGGAAGCCAAGGCAGGGGGATTGCTTGAGCCCAGGAGTTCAAGACCAGCTTGGGCAACATGGCAAGATCTGTTTCTACCAAAAAAAAAAAAAAATTTAGCCACATGTGGTGGTATGAACCTATAGTCCCAGGTACTTGGGAAGCTGAAGCAGGAGGATTGCCTGAACCCAGGAGGTCAAGGCTGCAGTGAGCCGTGATTGTGCCACTGTACTCCAGCCTGGGAAACACAGTGAGACCCAGATTTAAAAAAAAAAGAAATCCATAATTCAGGAAAAAGGATATGATGTCAGCAAGACTCTACTCCAAGATAGAGCCTCTCAAGTCAAAGCGAAGGCACAGCCTTCTTCTTAATACACCAGAGAGCTTTCTGAAGTTGTAAGCAAGAGATGAGTCAGCAGGAGGGGAAAAGTGGGTGCCTAGTTTCTTCCTGGGATGCCAGGCAGGAAAGGACATCTTGGATTTTGATGTAGGTAGCCCCACTCGAAATGGGAACCAAACCTGTCCCAGAGCAAGTTCCTCAGGAGAAAACACACTACAAACAAAAACCCCGAGAGAGGATGGCCATCTTTTCAAGAGGCATCTCCAAGAGCTGTAACACTGACCACACGTGAGGCATGGGCCAGGGCAGGGAGAGACCATGACCAGCAGGGAAAATAGAAGAGAATGAAGAACACAGGAGGTCTGGAAGTCCAGGAACAGATCCTGGGAGGCTTCGAGGCTTTGTCTGTTGGTGGAAGCTGTGACGGAGACACCAGGAGAAACAAGGGCTATCTGGAAGGGGTGGGGGCAACTTACAAAGAACTTATTGCTCAATTCAAATTTGAAAGTTATAGTCTGGAAAGCACAGACCATGGCATCAGAGAGATCTGACTTCATGACTCACTACCTTTCTGAACTTGGCTCATTTAACCCTTTGAGCCTCAGTCTCCTTGTCATATTTATTTATTTTTGTCAGAGTCTTACTCTGTTGCCCAGGTTGGAGTGCAGTGGCATGCTCACAGCCACCACAGCCTCGACCTGCTGGGCTCAGGCAATCCTTCCACTTGAGCCTTCCAAGTAGCTGGGACTACAGGCCATCATATTAATTTTTGTTTGATTTAACAACGAACAATGACAAACAGGCACTCAAATAATGTTAGCACCCTTCTCCTTCATTTTATTCCCTGCCTTGATTCAGGTCACTTACTCTTTGTGTCCAGTTATGCTTTTTCTCTATTTCCATCCTTTCTATTGTCTTTCCAAGAATGATGGAGGCCCAAGGTGTGCATAAGCCGTCCTTGTCCCTGACCAGGCCTCCAATCCTGAGACCCACTTTCTTCTTCTTTGTTGCCAAATGGTTAGACAGGCTGAGGGCTCATGAACGCCACAAAGCCAACAGCAGAGTCCCATGTTGGCGTTGATCTGAATTTCCCTTCCAGAATAGTCTGGAGAACTTCATTTCTCTTGCAGCAGACTACTTGCAACTTTACATTTGTTTGTTGTCGTTCTTGGGTCTCATGCTTAGCTGTAAGAATCTTCCAAAATCTTTAAGATAGTGTCCTGCTCAGCCTCAGATACAACGGACTTTGCTGTAATTCGCACAGCCAATAACTCTGGGATCTGGTCACCATTTTGAAGATAGACCAAAACTGGGTCAGCCTCTTATCCAAGGCTAAAATCATGGTGTCGAGGAAAGCAGCTGACAAAAATAATTATAAAGATACTTGTGTTATTTGAATTATTTCTTATTAGACAATGTATTTTCATGGTTAAAAATATCAAAGCAGTATAAAGAGTTACAGTTAAAGGCTTCTCTCCCATCCCCCATGCTTCTTGTTCTCTATTCCTTTCTCCTAAGAGACAATCACTAGTTTACTATTTTACATTTCCCTCACATTTTATTTATGCCAACGTAAATACCTCCCTCCCTCCCTCCTTTCTTCCTTCCTTCCTTCCTTTCTTTTTTTCTCTTACTCTATTGCCCAGGCTGGAGTACAGTGGCATATTTATGACTCACTGCAACCTCAACCTCCTGGGCTCAAGTGATCCTCCTGCCTCAGCCTCCTGAGTATAGTTGGGACTATTTGACCATCATGCCTGGTTAAATTTTGTATTTCTTTTGTAGAGACTGCATCTCACTATGTTGCCCAAGCTCATCTCAAACTCCTGAGTCCAAGCAATCTTCTCACTTTGGCCTCCCAAAATGCTGGGATTACAGGCAGGAGCCACCACACCTGGCCACAGATAGGTATTTCTATTTCCTCCATTTCTTACCCAAAGAGTAACAAACCATATACCGTGTTTTATACCTTACTTTTTTCGCTTGGTAATATGCCTTGTATATTTTAAGAAATGAACGTATAGAGAGATCCCTGCGTATTGTTCCTGTCATTTTACAAGTGCATAATATTCCATTGTGTATATTTACCCTGGTTCAATCAGATTCTAGCTGATGGACACCTAGGTTGTTTCCAGTCTTTGCCAAGACAAATAATATTGCAATGACTTAGCTTAGGCATCTGTGATTTTGTACGTGTGCAGGTTGATCTGTAGAATGAATT
>CAUYQG010189187.1:0-12568 GCA_963574415.1 Tarsius wallacei | reverse complement strand
CCGGAGCCCAGCAGGTCGAGGCTGCGGTGGCCGGGAGCGGCCACTGCACTCCAGTCTGGGTGGACAGAGTGAGACTCCAACTCAAAAAAATAAAAATAAAAAAATAAAGTTCTGGATATCAACTGGCCCTAGTGGTTATTTGATAATAATGATTCTTAGTACATCTTCAGTCATTGCAGGCTTGTCATTGATGTACTCTTGTGATCCCTTCCTGTTCTAAAATGTTATTATATTATCTTAGAGACCATCTCATCTAAGTGCAACAGCATGTTTTATATACCCTGAAATTCATATGTTGAAATCTTAACTCCCAAGTGATGGTATTAGGAGGTGGGGACTTTGGGAGTGATTAGGTCATGAGGACAGAGCCCCCAGGAATGAGATTAGTGCCCTTATAAAAGAGGTCCAAGAGAGACCCCTGGTCTTCTCTCTCACCAACATGGGGACACAGCAAAATGGTGTTGTCTATGGACCAAAAATCGGGTTCTCACCTGTCACAGAATCTGTGACTTCTTGATCTTGGACTTTCCAGTCTCCAGAACTGTGAAAAATAAATTTCTGTTGTTATAAGCTACCCCTAGTTTATGGTTTTCTTATAACAGCTCAAATAGATTAAGACAGAAGGCTATAAAGATCATTCACTATAGTATCCCAGGACTGTAACTTCCAACAAAATATAAGCTTTAAGAGGGTTATGATTTTATTCCCTTACGTATTCTCAGTACCTAGACTAATACCTGGCAAAAAACAGAAACTCAAAAAATATTTGTTGATGGAGTAAGGAAGAAAGGAAGTAAGAAAAGAAGTGTGTTTCTAGGTGTTAAAAGTTTGTTCAGTGTCCAGCAGGAAAAAGGAAAATAGACCCACCCATAGGCACATATCACAACATTTCACAATACAGCACAGAGGGCAAAGAAAAGGTCCCACAAGAGAATTCCAGAGGAGAAAAAAATTAGTATATACTAAAATCAAGGGTCAGAGCGGGTTTGGAATTTTCAAAGGCAACTAGAAAGCACTGGAGCCATGCCTTCAACATTCTAAAATAGTGAGTCAAACTGTCAACCAAATGAAGGTAAAATACAGACGTTTTCAGACATAAGTTCTCAAAAATTTATCCTGTACAAAAATTCCTTCCTAGGAAGCAACTGAATATAATGCTTCACCAAAAAGAAAGAGCAAGCCAAAAAAAGAAAGATATGGGATACAAGAAACAGAGGATTTAGCTCAGAAGCAAGGCAAGGGGAGATCATAGGTTGCTGACTTGCAAGAGGACAGCAAGTCCACAGAGAAGCAGGTCAGAAGGTTCTTCTATTTCTATAGAAATGAGAAATCAGTAAGTACCTAATACATCTGAATATCTTGAGAGGAGACTTAGATGATTAATGAAGTGAGTGAAGATTGAATTTGTGGGGTTTTTTTCAATCAACCAACAACAAACAAGGTATTATTAACCATACAAACCAAAAAATTATATAAGGAACTGAAAGTTAGCAGAGGATACTCTACAGCTCTGCTGTGAAAGGAATTTATGCTTATGTGAACCCTGACTATGATATAACAAACAGTATAAAAAGCTAGGGCATCATGAGTGGTTAGGGAGATGGAAAGACCCAAATCTCTTTATTCTTTAGGGAAAGCCTATAGAGAATGCCTGAAACTGAAATATCAAGATGCAGCAGTATAAGCATATTATTTAAAGTAGAAAGTTAAAACATCAAATAAAAACAAACTTGGCAAAAGTCTGACTTCGGACTGTGTTGTTTCCACGACCGACTGCACACGTAGCCTCTGTACAGGGGCCACTGTGCTCTTCCTGGCATGGTGGTAACACAGCATTCAAATAGTCAAGTAGGTGGTTAGACACGAGCCATTGGGAGATTGACTGGTGCAATGAACTGCATAAGAAAGAAGGGACGGATATTTATTGAGAGCAGGCAACATAATTCTACTCTATGCTAGGTTCTCATGATTTGGTTTCTCATTTCATCTCATTTGTTTGAAACAACAACTAGTACCTGTCTATGAATGCCTTAGCCTGAAGGATGGCATGGAAAGATATTAGCCAACCTCTGGCCTGTTTATTTTACAATGATATGTGTTTAAAATGCCCACCACCAGAGCTAATGCACAAATTGTATGTTATAAATACCTGAACAGTGTATACAGTTTTACTGGAACACTAGATTCCAGGATTAGTGTTAGAGGTCATTGTTCATGTTGATTCTTTCTAAGCACTACTTTACTACTTTGCTTATAAGATTAGTTTTTTATTTGTACATTTTCATGTTTACTTTATTCCTGTGGCTAAATCATGGGAGGAGAGTTGGTTACTATGAAATAGCTGAAGAAAAATATATAAATGCAATGGTGTACAAAGCATAAACAAGGAGGGGGGAAATTTGGTAAGGTCAAAATATTCCAACTTTTAGGACCTACTTAGGGACATACTCCATAGAGTTCTAGGTCCAAAGGGAATAAAGTTATTAATTATATTTTATCTACTCATCAAATATGAGCATTTTTTGATTGCTGGGTTTATATGCCAATCTAGTTTTTATTTTATTTAAAGCAACACCCCTAAGTTGAATTCACTGTAAGAAAGAAAGAATACCAGTCAAACTGAAAATCATAAAACACTTCAGGGGCGTGAATTTTCCCAACAACTTTAATGAGGGCTGATTAAAAATCGAGTTTTCATCATTTCACTGCATTTCAATCTCTTTGAAGCCCACATTACTCCAACCAGTTCCTGTCAGTACATGAGAATCATAAAATATAGATGGCAAAAATTGCAAAGTTGGGCATCCATCTTTTCAATACCCAGTGACAGAAAATAAAATACACTTCAACAATTCAAAGACATGAACTGATGGACAGGCACACACTTATAAATGTTTCAAGACAAACTTCAAAATAAAAACCGAGAAGACCTATCCACGCGGGTCCTCATGCACCAGGATTTTAAAGACGTATTGGTAATTGACATTGGACACACACATCCGGAAAACTGTTTCATTATTTTCGAAAAATAATGTTTTGTGAACACATACTTTATTATTAATTACTGGAAGGCAAGCGTTTATATCTTCATTAAAGCTGTTTATTTTTGGGATGAGGACACTGAAGCACAAGGAAGTTAAGCAATCCTCTTAAAGTCACATGGTCCTCACTGAAGACTTTGACTTGTAAGTCAACAAACAACATAATCCAGTGTTGTTTTTGCTTAATTGTCTACTCATTCATTAAAAAATGTGTTTTTTTTGAGCACCTGCCATAGGCCTAGCACAGAAATGCATAAGTGAGAAAAAAAATCTGTATTAAGAAGTTAATAGTCTGGTGGCAATGACAACAACAACAAAAAAATCAAAGACCATAAAATCTTGGTTGACAATGAAAGAGAGTAAGACACAGAAAGCAAAGGAGGGTTGGTTAGGCAAATCATGCTACAAGATGTAGTTGAAGATGAAGCCAGGAGTCAGGTCATAAAGAATTCCATAAGCCATGGTAAGACTTTACACTTTAGGCCGGGTTCAGTGGCTCAAGTCTGTTATCTCAGCACTTTGGGAGGCTGAGGTGAGAGGATTGCCTGAGCCCAGGGGTTCAAGACCAGCCTGGGCAACTTGGAGAGACCTCATCTCTAAAAAAATAAGAGAAGAAAGAAAGAAAAAAAGACTTTGTATTTTATTTTGAATATAATAGAAGGCTTACAGAGAGTTCTCAGCATGAGAGTGACACGATCAGTGCTACCTCAAACAATAGTTTATTTATAGCACTATTTGGCTTACTTAACACTATGGCTATAATTTCCTTTATTTTATTTCAAAAACTTACGTCTACCTTTATTTTTAAAGACACAGCAAATCATAATTCAGCAGAGATGCCCTAACTTCGATGAAGTCAATGCTTTGTCAACAAACCAGGTGTATTTGCTAGATTTGAGAGTCAGATGTCCTATTTCTTTATTTGAAGATCTAGGTTTCTTCCGCAAGATTTCTCTCTCCCATGAATCTAAGTCCTGTTTTCTTTCACTTGTCATTTCTAGTGAAATCTGAACAGCAATCGTGACTTTTGAAACCCATTTCATTTTAAAGTTGCAATAACAGCAATGCTATAAAAACAAAACTTAAAACAACAATAAAAATGATAACATCTCTTTAGAGGGCGTACATGTTAGAATTTGTGGAATGGTCTTGATTTCGAGTATTTTGTCTCTTTGTCCCTAAAAGATTTTCATATCCCATCCCCTGCTTCATCATCTCTAGTTCAGAATAAATGATCCTTGCACTTATTCCACACTGGATAACCAAATGAATCTAGGTTTATTCAAAAGAAACTTCAATGGTTCTCTTATAGCTACACAGTCATCTTGAAAATATGTGTCAATATGTTTCCATCTTTTTACATTTCGAATAAAAAGAAATGTCATAAAAAGTGCAAGTATTAAAGACCAAGTCATGATCTTTCCTGCCTTAATTTTAAGTTTGTGAATTTTATCAGTGTTGGAAACAGTCTTTGAGAAATTAGCAAGTTATTTTAGCTAAAGAGTATTTTTCATTAGTATTATACTAATAGAGATTTCCAAAGAGGAGAGTGACAGATAAGAGAGAGAGAGAAAAGGAAGGAAGAAAGAGAGGGAGAAAAAGAAGAAACCCTCTTTTTTACGCATTTGCTGGAAAATATTTTAGATTTATTTGAAGACTCAATACATCATAATTAACTTATTTCTATTTCATTACCACCCCCAAACTGCAAGTTCGTTCTGCTTTTTATTTACACTCGTCTAGAACTCTTGTCTTTAAACATATCCCGAATGCTGTGATTCATCCATCTTTAGACTTACAACCTGTACCAATAAAATTAGTGTGCTTTGCTGCATATTCACTTAGCAAAGTGCAACCAATTTTAACTAGATTCTTTTTTTTTAAAAGAATGAAAAATTTACTGAGCGCAAACTTTGCAGAGATCAAAGATGTCTCTTTAATTTAAATCCAGCTGTTTAAATTCCCAACCGCAATGGCAATAAGACATTTGAAAAATGTTCTTTTTTACAAGGTAGGATTTTATTCACATACAAACATATCTAGTGAACAGCAGAACCACGAAGAGCTCACTGAAGGGCACTAGAGTTCGCTACACCTGGGAACCTGAGTAAATAATCTCTTTAAGCTTCTGTTTTTCCATCTGTGAGTGGAAAGAAGCTTGTTTAGCACAGTGTCTGACACATAGTAAGTTCTCAATCAATGTGAATTAATTTGGACCCTGAGTCCTCCTCACAACCCCGCTATCCAAAGGCAGCTGCCTTCATGCACAAGTAGTACATTAACTGTCAGGAGACCACAGTGACTGAGAGTTGGAAAGTACCTCAGAGGTCTTTGAGTTCAACCTCCCACATTTCACAGTTGGGGAGACTGAGCCCCGGGTCAAAGAAATATCTGGCTCAGAGGCATGTAGTTAGTTATAAGATTTCCTGACTTACATGGCAATGAGACATTTGAAAAGTGTTGTTTTTCACAAGGTAGACTCTTATTCACATACAAATGTATCTAGTGAATAGCAGAGCCATGAAGGACTCGTTGAAGGGCACAAGAGTTAGCTATACCTGGGAGTTAGTTGTATAGGTTTCCTGACTGCAAGACACATGCATTTCCTATCATTCAAGCTGAATCCAAGCTCTTCTTATGCAGGGATGCCACACACCATACACCCGCCGGCATTGTCTGGGGGTTTGATGGGTCAGGGACTGGGAACCTTACTGGCCCAGGATAGCTACACCTGGAAACCTGAGTAAATAATCTCTTTAAGCTTCTGTTTTTCCACCTGCAAGTGGAAAGAAGATATCACACATAAAATGTGTGATCGATAGCTCACAGGACGGACTGCTGGTTTGAAGGCTGGAGTAAAGGGTGGGAAGTGGAGCCGGGAGATGCTTTTTGATGCTTGGAGAAGTCAACCAGAATTGTCCTTTTACACCGTCCTTTTAAAGCAGATCATGTCACTCCTCCACCAGAATTTTTCAGTAGCCTCTCACCTTACTCAAATAAAACTGTGAATCCCAATCATGACCTACAAAGCCCAGAATAATGCGACCACAACCACTTCTCATCTCCTTTCACTGCTGTCCCCCTCCTCACTCTGCCTTGAGCCCCACTGGCTTCCTTGCTGTCTTTGGAACATTCCAGCCGCAGGGACTTGATTCTTCTGTGTGGATGGATCCCTGACTCCCGACACCCATGTGATTCTGCCTGCATTTTATTCAAGTCTCAGCTGGAATACTGTCTCATGACCTTCACCTCTGCCCAGAGACTCTCGTTTCCATGCAGCCTGCTGGATTGTTCTCAGCATTGATCTTTGGCTGACATTTCAATGGATATCCGTTTATTTGCTTATTGTGTGTCTCCCCACTAGAATGCGAGCTCTACAAGATCGGGGAATGTGCCATGCCGTCTGTTGTCTCTTCAGAGTCTGGAAGAGTGTCTGGCATTGAGTAGGTTCACTAAGCATATTTCAAGCGAAGGGAGGAAGGGAGGTGAGGAGGACAAGATGGAGAAGGGATCTGTAAGTTCAGCAGACTCTCCCAAAGAATTCAGAATCGAGATGGCAGCATCAAAACGAACGACTTTAAAGGGAACAGCAAGCATCCTCTTTTTTAAGTCTTTAGTCCACCTCACTTGCTTAAATATCTGTGCTTATTTTTATCTGCTTCCTTCACTCTTTTACAAACCTCATGAGAATGAGAACTTTGGTTCTCTGCTATCTCTCTAGCACTAGACCAGTTAGAGTTTACTTAATTAAATGGATATATTAATAAATAAAGTTTTGAAAAGGAGCAAGAAGAAAAATAATGTGGATATGAAGCACTGAGAATAGGTTTTGAAAATGAACCAGAAGGTAACCCCTTGGGTCCCCTCTCACTGTGGGAGCTCTTCTGAGTTCTCAATAAATCCTACTTTCTAAAATAAAATAAAAAAAGAAAATGAACCACCAGACATCCTACCTCCTAACAAGCACTGTACATACTTTGGCCCTGGTAAAACTCAAAAAATACTTAGGAAACTGAACACATCTATGTCTATCTGTCTGTCGGTCTGTCTAGTGCATATGTGTATGATATGTGCTATCTGTGTACTCTGTTATCAGTAAACCCTGTCTGAATGACAATTCTCTAACATTTCTTCATCTTTTCAACAAATATTTTTAGAGAACTAACTATATATGGGACATTGTGTTAGATCCTATGAATATAATTGTGAGGGAAAAAAACATGATTTTTAGTTTTATAACACTCACAATCTTGTAGGGGAAAAATATTAAACAAATAAACACACTAGTGACAGTATCTCATTGCTGATTGCCTATGTTTTCTAAGGAGAAAGAGCAAGATACAATAAGAGAAAATATCAGATTTCTTTGAAACACATTCTGGCAAATTCAATTCATGGCTGTTCTTTTCTAGACCTTGAAATCATAAATTAATATGTGTATTGTGGGTCTAAGAGATAGTTATCTGAAGGGAGCTCTTTACAAGGATAACAAGCTCAAAAGAGCCACCATGGGATTCTGCTAATTTGATAAGAAAAATTTGTCTGAAACCTCTCAGTGCTATCTGAAACATCTTAAGCTTCATGGGCGTACCATTTACTGCTCTCTTGATATCAGCCAAAGTCCCCCAACTTTCAAAAACAACAACAAGCCTGGTTCGGTGGCTCAGCCTGTAATCCTGCACTTTGGGAGGCTGAGGTGAGTGGATTGCCTGAGCCCGCGGGTTCGAGACCCGCCTGGGCAACTTGGCGAGACCTGATCTCTACAATAAATCAAAAAATGAGCCGGGTGTGGTAGCACGTGTCTGTAGTTCCAGCTACTTGGAAGGCTGAAGTGTAAGGATCGCTGGAGCCCAGCAGGTCGAGGCTGCGGTGGCTGGGAGCGGCCACTGCACTCCAGTCTGGGTGACAGAGTGAGACTCCAACTCGGAAAAAAAAAAAAAAAGAAAGTATTCCAGGCAATTGAGAAGGATGGAGTTCTCCCCAAATCATTTTATGAAGCTAACATCACACTGATACTCAAACTGGGTAAAGATCCAACAAAAAAAGAGAACTATAGGCCAATATCCCTTTTGAACATAAATGCAAAATTCCTCAACAAGATTCTAGTAAATTGGGTCCAACAACACATCTCAAAAATCATTCACCATGACTAAGTAGGCTTCATCCCCAGGTTGTAGAGCTGGTTCAACGTTCCCAAACCCATGAATGTAAATAAATACATCAACAGATGTGAAAACAAGAACCACATGATTATATCACTAGATGTGGACAAAGCTTTTGATAAAATCCAACATCCCTTCTTGATAAAAACCCTCAAATATCTGGTATAGAAGGAACATAACCTCAAAATAGTAAGTACCATTCACAATAAACCCACAGCTAACATATTTGCTAAATGGACAGAAACTGGAAACATTTCCTCTAAAAACTGGAACAATACAGGGCTGCTCACTCTCATCCCTCTTGTTCAACATTGTATTGGAAGTTCTAGTTCGGGCAATTAGACAAGGGAAGGAAATCAGGGGTATCCAAATAGGAAAAGAGGAAGTCAAGTTATCCCTCTTTGCTGATGATATGATCCTATACCTTGAAAATCCAAGAGAATCTGTCAAAAATCTGCTTTCCCTGATAAAGGACCTTAGCAAAGTCTCATGGTACAAAATAAATGTGCAAAAGATAGTTGCACTCCTATACACCAACAACAAGCAGGCAGAGACTCAAATAAAAAGCACAATCCCATTCACAATAGCCACCAAAAAAATGAAATACCTCAGCATCTTCCTAATTAGGGAAGTAAAAGACCTTTATAATGAAAACTACACAACTCTGCTCAAAGAAATCCAAAAAGACACAAACAAATGGAAAAATATTCCATACTTATGGATAGGAAGAATCAGCATTGTTAAGATGTCCATCCTACCAAAGGCAATCTACTGATTCAACACAATACCCATTAAGTTACCAACATCATTCATCTCAGACCTGGAAATGACAATACAGAAATTCTTATGGAAAAAAACATGACCACGAATAGCCAAAACAATCCTTTTCAAAAGAAACAAAGCAGGAGGTATCACACTTCCAGACTTCAAACTTTGTTACAGTAATCAAAACAGCCTGCTATTGGTATAAGAACAGGCATATAGACTAATGGAACAGGATAGAGATTCTGGAAGCAAAGCCTCAGTTTTTCAACCGACTCATCTTGGACAAAGCCTCCAACAACCACCACTGGGGAGAGGAGAACCTATTCAGTAAATGGTGCTATGAAAACTGGCTGATCACATGCAGATTGAAACAGGACCCCTATCACCATACACAAAAATTAACTCTAAATGGAATAAAGACCTAAACATAAAACGTCAAACTATAAGAATCTTAGAAAACACAGGAAACACCCTTATGGAAATTGGAACTGGCAACCAATTCCTATTCAGAACCCTAAATGCCCATGCCATAAGAAATAAGCTAGACATGTGGGACCTCATCAAACTAACGAGCTTCTACAAAGCAAAAGAAACCATCAAGAGAGCAAGGAGACAGCCCACAGTTGGAAAAAAAGATTTTCCAACTGTATATCTGGTAAAGACCTAACATCTAGGATCTACAAGGAACTCAAACATGCCAAAAGGAAAAAAACAAACAGCCCCATTAAAAAGTAGGCAAAAGACATGAATAGACACTTCTCAAAAGAAGATATACATGCAGCCAACAGATACATGAAAAAGTGCTCAGCCTCACTCATCATCAGAGAAATTCAAATCAAAACCACATTGAGAAACCACCTAACCCCAGTAAGAATGGCCACCATTAATAAAACAACAATACATGCTGGTGAGGATGCGGAGAGATAGGAACGCTTCTCCACTTCTGGTGGGAATGCAAACTAGTGCAACCTCTTTGGAAGACAGCACGGTAATTTCTGAAAGAACTAGAAATTGACCTTCCATATGACCTAGCAATTCCCCTATTGGGAATACATCCAGAGGAACTCAGATCATTCTACAAAAAAGATAGCTACACATGTACGTTTATTGCAGTTCTAGTCACAATAGCAAAGCATGGAACCAACCATGTTGCCCATCGAAGTTGGACTCGATTTAAAAAATGTGGTACATTTACACAATAGAATATTATGCAGCCATAAAGAAGGACAAACATATGGACTTCGCAGCAGCTTGGATGGATTTAGAGTCAATCATACTCAGTGATTTATCACAGAAACAAAGAACATAGTACCATATGTTTTCACTCATAAGCGGACCTTGAACAATTGTTATAATACTATAAGAAAGCAATTGGCAGTGGTGGAAAACTGACACAGGCGGGGGGAGGGTGGGATTGGCAGTTGAGGGAAACTGCTAGGGGAGGGAAGGGCATACCTCATCAACAAGGGTGCCTGCATAATCAATGTTTGTATACCTAATCCTGAATTGTACCCCACATCTTTATAATAAATAAAGACATTTTAGTTGCTTCTGATTTTTAGCAGTAATGAATAAGGCTACTATAAACATCTGTGTGTAGGTTTATGTGTGCCCATAACATTTCCACCAAATTGGGTCAATACATAAAAGTGCAGTTGCTGTATTGTGTGATAAGACTATGTTTGGCTCTGTAAGAAACCGCCAAACTGCCTTCTAAAGTGGATTTGCTATTTTGCATTTCCACCAGCAATAAATTAGTGTTCCTGTCACTCCTCATCTTTGCCAGTGTTTGGTGTTGTCAGTGTTTTGGATATTAGCCATCCTAATAAATGTGTTGCCTATATCTTTGTTGTTTTAATTTGCCATTATCTAGTGGCATATGATGTTAAGCATATTCCCATATGCATATTTGCTATCCATATATCTTGTAGGTGAGCTGTCCGTTCAAAATTCTCATCCATCTTTTAATTAGGTTGTGCATTTTCTGATTGCTCAGTTTTAAGACTTCTTTGTACATTTTTTATAACAGTATTTTTATCAGATAAATCTTTGCAAGCACTTTCTCCCAGTCTGTGTCTTGTCTTCTCATACTCTTCACAATGTCTTTCAAAGAGCATAAAGTGTAAATTTTAATGAAGTCCAATGTCTTTCTTTCATAGATCATACCTTTGGTGTTGTATGTAAAAGGTCATTGCCAAACCTAAAGTCATCCAGATTTTTGCCTGTGTTACTTTCTGGAAGGCATATAGTTTTTTTGTTTGTTTGTTTTACTTATAGGCCTATTATCCATTTTGATTTAATTTTTAAGAAATGTATGATGTGAGCATCTGGATTCACTTTTTTGCATGTGGGCGTCCAGTTGTTTCAGCACCTTTTACTGAGAAGACTATTTTTTGTCCATTGGATTGCTCTTACTCTTTTGTCAAAGATCACTTGCCTATATTTGTGTGGGGCTATTTCTGGGCTCTCTATTCTATTCCTTCAATCTATTTTTCTGTTCTTTTGCCAATACCACACTGTCTTGATTACTCTAACTTTATGGTAAGCTTTGAAGTCCAGTACTGTAACTTTATGGTAAGCCTTGAGGTCCAATTCTGACTTTTTTACTTCTTAAATCTTTTGTTAGCTATTCTGGGTCTTTTGACTTGTTCTTTAAACAGTCTCATTTAAATAATGAGTCCTATTGAAACAGTTTGTGAATATCCAGAAAATAATTTGGGATTTCATAGAATCTATCAGTTGAATGAACTGACATCCTAACAATAGTGAGTTTCCATATTCATTAACTTGGAGTATCTTTTCATTTATTTTGATATTTTTTGATTTCTTTCATAAGTTTTGAAATTTTTCTCATGTAGATCTTATAACCAAGCATTTCTTTTTTTTTTTGCTGTCAATATAAAAGGTGTTGTGCCTTAAATTTAAGTTCTAATTACTAATTCCTAGTATATAGGAAAGCGATTGACTGTTATACATTAATTTTATACCCAGAAACCTTACTATAATTGCTTATTTGTTACTGACTTTTTTTTGGTCTTTTTTGCCTCTTCTTTGGGATTTCCTAAATAGGCAATCATGTTTTCTGTGAACAAAGATAGTTTTATTTCTTCCTTTCCAATCCGCATACTTTAATTTTCTTCTTATTGCATTAGCTAACACTTCCAGAATGATATTGAAAATAAATCATGAGATATCTTGCTTCATTCCTAATATTAACAGGAAAACTTCTGCTTTCTCAGAATTATATATGACATTAACTGTAGGGTTTTTGTAGATGTTGTTGATACAGTCACAAAAGTTTCCTTCTATTCCTGGTCTCCTGAGGACTTTTAAAAAAATTATTAGTTCTATTATGAATGGTTATTAGATTCTGTCAGATCCTTTTTCTGCATCTATTGATATTTCATAATTTTTCTTCTTTAGGCTGTTGATGTGATGGGTTACATTAATTGATTCTGAATCTTAAACCAACCTTGACTACCTGGACTAAATCTCACTTTGTTGTGCTGTATAATTTTTTATACACTGTCAGATTTGACTTGCTAATATTTTGTTGAGGATTTATGTCATGAGAGGTATTTTTTAATGGTTTTTTAAACA
>CAUYQG010189183.1:0-20790 GCA_963574415.1 Tarsius wallacei | reverse complement strand
GTGGGACTCCAACTCAAAAAAAAAAAAAAAAAAACAACAACAACAAAAAAATTGAATGCCACAGTCCATCACTCACAGCCCCTCAGGCCCCTATTGGCTGTCTCCATCCTTAGCCTGTGTCTGCCACCATTGTGCTGGGCCCAGTTCTATTGTTTAGAGTCCACTTTGTCACCTGCTCTTCTCTCTGAGTCTCAGGGGCTCCAGTTACCCTTCTCCATGAAAAAAATTGTTTTTATATTAACAAGAAAAAAGCCAGAACATATCTCAGTTTGAAACATTTACATTTGGAATACTTCCCAAAGTTCAAAGACAACAGAGAGGTTCTTGATTTAAAACTTTCAGAAGGCTGGGCTGGGTGGCTCAGCCTGTAATCCCAGCACTTTAGGAGGCCAAGGCGAGTGGATTGCCTGAGCCTGTGGGTTCAAAACCTGCCCGGGCAACCTGGCGAGACCTCGTCTCTATAATAAGTAAAAAATTAGCTGGGTGTGGTATCACGCGCCTGTGGTTCTGGCTACTTGGAAGGCTGAGGTGGAAGGATCGCCGGAGCCCAGCAGGTTGACGTTGGGGTGGCCGTCAGTGTGCCACTGCACTCCGGCTGGGGAATGGAGTGAGACTTCAACTCAAAACAAACAAACAAACAAAAAGTTCAGAATATAATTTCTCACAAAAGTGAAATAGAGTCTTTCCCATGAGCAAACCTATCCTTTACTCTGACAGGTATAGGATATACATTCCTGACATCCTAACCAATAGCAGTTTGTTCCCAGTTGAGATTGTCAATGATTCAGAAACATTGGGATCCAGGCCCCGACCTACCAATAAGCAGGTTACAAATGCATACCAAGTATGGGTGTGTGAACATATATGTTGTGGGGGAAAATGAATATGCAGAAAAAGTGTTATGCCATTGCAGTAAAATTTGGAGTGCAGATTATCTAAGATTTCCTCTTATAATATCCAAAAGTTAGTTTAATGTTATGTTAAAATGAAAGGAAACTCTTATTTTGACTTGAAATCTTCCCAATATTTGCCACCTTTGCTTCTAGTTTTGTCTGATGAAATTAGGATTAGAAGAAATTTAATCTCTCTTCAACAGTAAAACATGAAAAATGCACTCTTCTTTTCAATTCCTTCCTTCCTTCCTCCCTTCCTTCCTTAAGTCAGAGTCTTACTCTGTCACCCAGGGTGGAGGGTAACTGGCATGATCATGGTTTACAGCAGACTCAAACTCCTGGGCTCAAGTGATCCTCCCATCTCAACCTCCCAGCTAGCTGAGACTACAGGTGCACACCTCCATGCTTGGCCAATTAAAAAAAAATTTTTTTTTTGTAGAGATGAGGTCTTACTATGTTGCCCAGGCTAAACTTTTAAAAAGGAATATGACCTTATGTTGTCACATAGCTTTAGCATGAGACTTGGGAGTATTTTAAACACACTGATCATTGAGCATTAATCGAAAAAATGGAAATAGGCAAAATTAGGACTTGAGGACAATCAGAACCTTCAAGTTGAATATTCTAGCATCCAGTTTATTGATATTTCTTTCGTAGCATTCTTGAAATGTAGAATTCCTGTGTTAAAAAAATTAAAGATCCATTTACATAGGTATTCCATTGTAACCTGCAATGGCAGCCACAAATCTCATGTAATCCAAACATCTCAAGCAAATAGAAACCAAACATTTGAAAACTCAGTGTATTGTTTAAAAAGGTACTGAAGTCCATTTACTGATATGGATAAAGAGTATCAAAATGATAATATTTATAACTTTGGTCTTTTAATTTGAGGAATTGAAATAATAGTTTTATGCTATCTGTACCACACCTTTATCTTTAAATGCTGACAAAGGAAAAAAGAGATACTGAACGTATGACTTGATAAAACTTATTATAGTGCTTTCACATGGTCTTTAATTTTCTAAGTCGTAACATGTAAATAAAAATTTTCCAATTTTTCTTAGCTTACAAAAGATCTATAAGTTCATCAATTAGGTAAATATATGATACAAAGTGATGCTATGGATTATTTGTGCATCTGTTGCTTAATTTCTTAAATTTCAGGATTTTGTAGTAATTTTTTGTTATTGACTTCTAGTTAAATTTCACTGGACTCAGAGACTATATGTTGTATAAGTTTGATGTTTTGAATTTTGTTGAGATGCTCTTTGTGAAACAGCTGATGGACATTTTGGGTAAATATTCATCATGCACATAAAACAATGTGAGTTCTGCAGTTGCCACGTGCAGGATTCTTTATATGACAATTGCTTCATGTTTGTTCATCACGTTGTTCCAAACTTCTGTATCCTTTTCCCCCTGTGTGTGCTATCAGTTATTACTGAGCGAGGTTGTTACAATCTTTCACTATGATTGCATACTCATCTATTTTTCCTTTTAGTTCTGCTTTGTATATTTTGAAGCCATGTTATCAAGGGCATACTGTTTGTTTTTATCTTGCTGGTGGATTGGACCTTTCCATTGCTCTTTATAAAAATCTTCCTCTTTAGTAATGCTTCTCATCTTGTAGATTGTTTTGATGTTAATAAAGCTACACTAGTTTTCTTTTGGTCAGTATTTTTATGGTATATTTTTTCCATTCTTTTCTTTCAGCCATTGGGTGTTCTTATATAGTTAGATTTTGTTTTCTTCTTAATTCAGTCTCAGAATATTTTTCTTTTTATTAGAGCATTTGATCTTTTCACAATTAATGTAATTACTGATATATTTGGGCTTATACTTACCATATTCTATTTGTTTCAGCTGCATATGTTTTCTAATGTCCTTTATTATTTTGGAATTTTCAAGTATTTTTTATTAATCTATTGTATCATTTATTAATTTTCTAATTATGTATTTTCTACCTTTTTTAGTGCTTACTCTAGAGATTACAAGGTACATCGTTAATTTATTAAGATCTAAAATAACTTGCTAGGGCTAGGTTGTTACATTAGTCCACTTTTTGAACAAGGCAAGCACATTATAAAACTTGGACTTTTAACATGATCTCAGACTTCTGGCCTCCAGAGCCTGGAGAAAATAAATTTCTGTTTTGAAGCTACTCAATTTGTGTATTGTAGGAAACTAACATATCTAGGTTTCTCTTTTTCTAAGAGTAACCATTGTTTTTCTCATCATGTTAAAAAATACAACCATAGAGGCAGAGATGTGCTTTATCTTCCCCTCTCTGGATACCATTTAGTCATTTAGGTTTATTTCCTTGATATGTTGTCATTGATGATACCATGTCAAGAACTTGCCAGGCGCTATTCTAGCAGCTGTCACCTGAACACGTAGTCCTCACATCTCCCCAGCAATGAAGGAAGTAGGAGAATGTCTACTCAGGCAGATTCATACAGAATGTGTAACTCCACAGATTAACAAATTGTGGTTTGAAATGAGGGTATCTTGCACACAGTTCATGCTATGGGTTAAATTTCTAGTAACATTGCAAGGTTTCCTCTTCTTTCCAATAGTATGTTTGCAAATAGAGGACAAGTAATTGAAACAATTCCCATCCCACTATGTTATTTATTGAAAATCAGATTCAGGCAAGGCTTGCAGTGGCTTCCAGTTGCTTGCAGAATAAGCCGCAGAGCAAACACACTGCCATTCATCTCAGAAAGTTTGAAGCCACCATCATGAAAGAGCCAGCACAGAGAGTCAAAAGAGGAAGCAAGCATAAACGTGGAAATCCATCTCTCACACACTAAGACACTCATCCTAAAATCAGAGGTGTTCATCTCTGTGTGTGGAATATTCTTTCTCACGCGATAAAAGGCTGTGAAAACCATCCAAGGAACCACTTCCCTGCATCTGGATTTTGGGACTGGATGGGCCTATGTCACCTTCAAGGTTTGTGTCTTCCATGTCTAACATCTGTTTGGACTACGGGCAGCACTGACAAATGAAATCTCCTGAAACTGAGACTCAGAAAGCCTGGGAACCAGATGAAACATTTCTAGCGTGGGTGCTGTGCCCACAACCTCTCCCTACTGCATTTCCCTTGTGCTTTCTTCCTACTTTATGTAGTGCTAGGAGATGATGAAATGGGCGAGTGATAGTCTTCCACTTTCATAACTAAATGCTTCATAAGTAAATAGAATGAAAATAAATATAACAAATGAAACATGAATCACATATGATACATTAAAAAGAGATAAATAATAGACAAAATGAAATTGTTAAATAATCACCAATTAGGCCTTTCTTTACTGGTTATTTGGATTTGAAGGCAGACTTGCTTTGGTATTTTTTTCCCCTTGCCAAGGTTCTAATGTACCCCAGATAGCTAATGTGCCAGTTGTTCTCAAGAAAGAGGACGCGGTGGGGCCCATTCCTATAATCCCAGCACATCGAGAGGCCAAGGCTGGAGGACGGCTTAGCCCGGGAGTTCAAGGCCAGCCTGGGCAATATAGCAAGAACTTGTCTTTAAAAAAAAAATAGCCAGATGTGGTGACACTTGCTGTCGTCCCAGCGACTTGGGAGGCTAAGGTGGGAGGATCGCTTGAGCCCAGGGGTTTGAGGTTGCAGTGAGCCATGATCATGCCACTGCTCTGCAACTTGGTCAACAGAGTGAGACCTAATCTCAAAAAAATAAAAAAGGAATGAAAAAAATGTCTCTTACTAGGAGTAGCAATCAACCATCACCCACCCCAAACATGCTTTCTTGCCCACATTTGTTGCTCCTATGTCCAGCCCTCAGCAGGCATGGTCTGGAGGGGATTGAAGGCAGGAATTTCCTTCCTCCCTACATGCCAGGGTGTTTGAACAGATGCCCAAAGCTCTTTCCCCTGAGAAATATGAGGCCATAACAAATTTACAGAGCCAAGGTTATTGGGTTATCCATTTTGACAGATGAATACATACTTTTCCTTTTTCCGAGCAGGTCTTTGAAACAGCAAGCTTCTGATTATATTAACACAGAACTACCTTATCTCACATGTGAAAGAAGGCATTGGTTCCAGTCCTAACAACAAACCATCTACAAACATGTAAGATTTTTTTCTTGCAGTCATCAACACTTGAATCAATAAAAACAGTTTAGTATTTAAGGAAAAACCACATAATACCAGTTTCCCCCAGTGTCACTGAATCTTCTTGGACATTTGTTTCTAAGAGACCGCTGTTAAATCCAGGGCCTCAGGTGCTCGGCTGTGATGATGGGAACTCCAGATCTCTTACTTTTGAAAACCTATAGGTAATTACCAAAAATCATTTTACAGCTTCTGGTGCTGATCAGATTTGGTGAGAAGCAAGCCTGTTTATTAGAGCAAAAGGGATTGGTGTGTTTTCATGTGACACGTGTGAACTGGGGAGGAATCTTTACTGTGGGAAGCCCCTGTCTTTCTCTGCTGTGCACATATCTCTAGACACCACCAGGGAGACAACCGTGAACAGTGTAAAGCTGTCCCTGTGCACCTTGTACCATTCCCAGGTCCCCAGTCACATTTACCTCTCTGGGGACAGAATTGGAGAGTGTGAAGCTGTCAGGCGGGATAGGGCGGCAAGGCGGAGTCTGTGTTCTGGTGGGAGCAGAGCTGAGGGATGAAAGCACTCACCCATGCTGTATAATGTGATATTCTCAGGCTCCCTACAGAGAACCTTCAGGAAGACTTCGTCGGTCACTAATGCCTCGGACCGTCCATTTTTTTAGGGGTGGGGTGGGGGAAGGGATGGGAGCACTAAGTACAACTCTAAGTTGGCACCGCATGGTCTCATGGAATGACAGCACATCTGTTTCATGGGTCTACACCCAGTCTCAGGAGTTCACTTGGGCACAAGACCAACACTCGAGGGTCAGCAGTGCTGACTGCATTGGGGACCCTGTATTGGGGGTTTATTATTATTCTCATGAAATATTTCCCTTTGTATCTTTTCTATTTGTTCACATTTAATTTTGTTCAACAGACATTTTTTGCTGCTTATTAGATGCTAAAGAGACAAGAAAAATGAAAGTGACTAATGCTTGTATTCTTCTTCAGATCTTAGAGATGCTGCTGTGTGTATCAATCTGTTGGATGGGATATGGGCTCTGCTCCCCCGTAACGTGTGGAAACATCATAAAAATGCCTTGTTTCACTGAAGTCAGGTGCTTGAGCAAAAAGAAACAGTAATGAGAGGTGGAGGTGTTAACCTTATGATGAAAGCAGGATTTTAAATGAAACGAAGACAATTCTTCAAAATGGCAAGAGATGGATTAGACTTAACACCTCACATTAATGAAGGGATTTCGAGTGAGTGGCCGTGTATTTTTTAATAGACCAAGAAGAATAGTCTATTCAGAAAAATGAAGAATACACATGATTGACAGCTGGACTTGCCTATTTTTGTCTTTTCCTAAATTTACTCCTTTCTGGGGAGAAAAGTGGTGATGGCAACCCACAGAAGTGATGGGTGCTTGGGGTCAGGTGGGTCTGCTTCAGGGCTGCCAGGAACGATTCTGTTTGGATTCCCTGCCATGACCTGCAGCAAAGGAAGTCTGTCATTTTAGCTCTGGAAATAGGATTCAGCTCAAGGTAACTTAAAAAGACAATTTAAAAAAGCATCTGTCTCTTCTGAAGACAATGTTATTTTAGACAAACTCTTCTTGGCTTTGTTGCTGAGATGTGCTTAGTTTGCCTGGCATCACGTAAAGATCCTTGATATTAACTCTTAAGTTAAACCTCTTGGCTGGGCATGGTGGCTCACACCTGCAATTCCAGCACTTTAGAAGGCCAAGAAGGGAGGATTGCTTGAGCTTCAGGAGTTCAAGACCAGCCTGGGCAACATAGCGAGACCTTGTCTCTAGAAAATATCAAAAAAATTAGCCAGACTTGGTGGTGCATGCCTGTAGTTCTAGTTCCTTGGGAGACTGAGACTGAAGGATCTTGTGAGCCCAGGACGTTAAGGTTGTGGTGAGCTGTGATCATGCCTCTGCACTCCAACCTGGGTGACAGAGTGAGATCCCAATTCAAAAACCAAAAACAAAACAAAAAAACCTCTCAAGAAAAGTAATGAGGGTTGTGTAGTAAGGTCATCTGTTCTGTGGTGTATATATGTAATATAAATGAAATAGAACATACCATGGCAGTATATTACAATACTATTTCCCTGGAATGATGGTGGTGCTACATCTTGATGTTGAAATCTGCATGTGATTCTGATCTCAGGTTCTCACACAGAATGCAGTGGGAGTGGGTATTCCAGGGAAGCCTTTGGGATTGCTTGGCTACCTTGTAGTCTCAGAGAAATCTTTACTATATCAGCTTTGGCAATTTACAGGAGATTTTTCACATTCTGAGATCTTTAGTTTGGTGAACGTAAAAAGCAAGGAACAAGATCAATCCCCTTATAGAGGGGATGATTCTCATATTTACAATTAAAAGGACATGCCATTCATGCATTTTATTTCGACCTTTGGAATTCTTCCAGCTCCAATATACCAGCAAGGTAAATCACTGGTTTGTGGCCAGGAATAAATGCAATTGGCCATCAGGTTGGCTTTGCTAAGTTGTCCCTCTTGTCACACACATGTGCAGTTACACATCAGGAAAGGGACGGTGCCAGCTTCCTTGTAAGCCACTGCATTGGCTTATGCCCACAAAGCAGTGGACACACCTACTGGGCGCCAACTCTGCGAAAGCTGGTGTCACTGTGGGACCAGGAGGACCACAGCCCCTGCCTGCACAGAATCCACAGAATAACAGAGCTTGTCTCCCCTGTGTTGGATAAGTGCACAGTTTCACTTTGTGTGATACATTCAGTGATGAAGAGGACGGTGGCACGCCTGAGGCCCATCTACTCTTCCTGGCAGTCAATGGATTCTTCCATGGGTTTGCCAACCAGGCTGGAGGGGGACCTAGACGCTGACCAATTCCTCCTATGGAGTTGCTGGGCAGAGTTAAGTGACTGGTGGGATGGAGCCTGATCCTCACTGACCAGACAGAGGAACCTCAGATGGCCTGTCTGTTCCTCATTCCATTCGTTACATAATGCCACTCAGACATGATCATCTCTTTGAATGTCATTGCGTGGGCAATATCAGGAAGCCCCATGGTGGAGGATGGGTTCTTGGAGAAGATAATGGCTAATCCAAGGCTCCAATTTCAAGAATGAGAACCCCAGGCAGAGGCAAACACAGGAAAACAATCAGGAAAGATTCCAAGTTCAAGAACGAGAACCCCAGGCAGAGGCAAACATGGGGAAACAATCAGAGAGAAGCAGTCCCATGATAAGAGCTGGAGAGGAGGCAGACGGCAGCGGCGACGGGCAAGGAGTGAAGAGCTTGTAAAGCCTTTTGACCTCCTCCCAAAGTCTGAGCAGAGCCATGGAAGGATGGGAAGCAGGGCAGTCATTCCATTTGGTCCGGAGAAAGGGAGGGGAGAGGCTAAGAGTCAGGCAGCATGCAAACTGAATGAGAGGCTGGGGACGGTTTTCAGGAATCCAGGACAAACTGATCAAGGGCTGGGCCAAGACCATAACCATTGTTAGTTTAAGCAATCTTTCGCAAATTGCGCAGTGAACCACAGATGTGGATTTTAAAACATGCCTGAGTAGATTGCTTGTATGAATTGAAGATAAGATCTGTAACTACCAGTTAGGGCAATTGAGTGGAGTATTGATTCTTTAATTTCAGGCCACACAGAAATCATTACATGCAGTTATGAGAGTTTAGGTTAAATTTAAAGAATTTTTTTCTAACAGAGTAGATTTTGCTTGCCAAGGGATAGTTGCTTCTCCAGAGCCACTTAGAAATGTCTTACATAGTCATCATCAGAGTTGGCTGGGACAGTCAAGAAGGTCAAAGAAAGGAAAAGGTGACCTCCTGGTTGTTTCTGGTCTTAGAGGCTTTTATTCTTAGAGTGGGGTGATTACTCTTATATATGGGAATTTATGACCAGCCACCAGACTTCACGCTATTTTCCCTTCAGTCTTTGGTAACAAATGATTCCAATATGGCAGACTCATATTTGTGCCTTCCCAGAGATCCTGCACACTGATGTGTGGATATATGTAATGGTGTTACATTAGGACTGTTCTGGTAATTTTATGTTTGGGAAGTCAGAGTGTGTGCTGCAATATATTGAATTCTGAGTTATGTTGAAGTGGAATTTACTGAGTTGTGCTGTCTCAAATACACCAGAGTAAATGGCCCTGGTTTGGTAGCATTTGGAGTTTCCTTGAACATGAGCCAATTATGTTGCCCAAACCAAAGAGGGCTACAAAAGTAGAGATGGTTGAGCTTGACTTTGATAGAAGAAATACTCCCCTAACTGTAAGAGCCCTTGCATGACATGGTAGCATGTTCTCCTCTGAAGATCTTTAGGAATACTATGGACTCAATTCCTCTGCTCACAGAGGCTAAAACGAGTCCTACTGAAGAAGAAGGGGGTGAACCTCATGCCTTTTTTCCATCCTTATTATTTCTTTTTTTTTTTTTTTTTGAGTTGGAGTCTCACTCTGTTGCCCTGGAGTGTAGTGGCATGTTCATGGCCACCCCAGCGTCGACCTGCTAAGCTCCAGCAATCCTTCCACCTCAGCCTTCCAAGTAGTGGGAACTACAGGCATGTGCTACCACACCCAGCTAATTTTTCTGATTTATTGTAGAGACGAAGTCTCACCATATTGCCCAGGCTGGTCTTGAACCCGCGGGTTCAGGCAATCCTCCTGCCTCAGCCTCCCAAAGTGCTGGGATTACAGGCTTGAGCCACCGTGCCTGGCCATTATTTCATTTTTACGAGCCTTTTATTCAGATGAAACTAGCATCCAGTAGAATAAAGTTTTTGAGAATGAACGATTGAAATTATAACTTGGAGCTATTGCTAGAAGCTCTTTGAGTGATGAGATTTTGATTTCTAGAACTAGGAGTGAAACACTCACCCACAGGATGAATTGTGAGGCAAATATGATAAACACTACACTATAGAAACAACCACCAAGTGTTGAGTTGTAAAGCCACAGCTCTACAAGTTGGTCCTCTTTCAGTAACTTGAAGGCAGTTTTAATTACCAACTCATTAGGGGTGTAAATGGAAGCTTGCCATTCTCATTATCCTCCTGGCACACATTGTTCATGATTTTCTGGCTTTTGGCATAAAGGGTGCTTCAGCCATGGTTTAAAAAGGGGGGACTCAGCTTGAAGGTAGATTACATCAAGATTTTGTTTCTTGTCCTCTGCAACGATATGTGTTATTTTATTTTATTTTATTTTTTTGAGTTGGAGTCTCACTTCGTCACCCAAGCTGGAGTGCAGTGGCACACTCACGGTCAACCCAGCTTCGACCCGCTGGACTCTGGTGATCCTTCTGCCTCGGCCTTCCAGGTAGTTGGAACTACAGGTGTGTGCTACCACACTCAGCTAATTTTTGATTTATCATAGAGATGCGGCCTTGCCAAGTTGTCCAGGCTGGTCTTGAACCCATGGGCTCAGGCAATCAACTCGTCCTGGCCTCCCTCCCAAAGTGCTGGGATTACAGGCTGAACCACTGAGCCTGACCAATATGTATCATTTTTGTTAAGCTTAGGGTTAGAGTTAGGGTTAGGGTTAGGGGTTAAGGTTAGAGTTAGGGTTAGGGTTAGGGTTAGAAGTTAGGGTTAGTGTTAGGGTTAGGATTAGGGTTAGAGTTAGGAGTTTGGGTTAGGGTTAGGGTTAGGGATAGGGTTAAGGATTTGGGTTAGGGTTAGGGTTAGGGTTTATAAGTATCTATGAATCAAGATGTAAAGGCAAAATACAGGAATGTTCCTATGCTAACCAATGGGCCAAGTCTCTTGGGAGAGATGATTGTTCATTCTGCTTTTGAGAGTTAGATTTCATAACAGAGCAACTTTTGATTTGGACTTTGCTGTATTGCAAGGTGGAGTGAGAGAGGGATTCTGGGAGAAGATAACCTGACACACAGAACAATGCAGAAAAGAAAAGGTTATTTGAGCTTGTTAGATTTTTATTCCTTCAGCACATTTTTACTGCAGCCTGCTATATGTAAGACACCATTCAGATCTCTGAGCAGTAGATTAATTCTTACTTTCTTTAATGTCCTGTTCAAGTGACGATTCCAGGGTTGTTAAGCATCATGGCAAATTTGGCATTCACAAGGTGGGATGTGTAACAGAGTCCCATGGTATAGCCCATGCCATACTGCATAAAGGAACTTGGTCTCTGGGTTCAAGGAACAGAGGGCCTCTGCTGGCAGTTGGGTTCCTAGGGAGGCCCTCTGTCCTGGCTGTATGGCCCCAGCTATTATGGTAGCGGGACCTCAGCTGCCCTCTCAGATACCTCCAGTTATTTTATGGATTTTCTTGAAGTGCCTGACATGCATCTGCTAAAAGTTTTCAATAGTGATCCTCTCACAATCTTCACCCTATTCTTCCTCTCCTGTCCTGACTTGAACTCTTAGCTGTCTGCTCATGACCCACCAAGTCCCTGGGGAAAGCCTTACACTGGCACGATCTCAGTTCTTGCCAAGATGGGGTGGGGGAATGGGGTGGTGGCATTAGAAGGGCTTCACATACTCCTCAAGTTTTCATTCATCAGGGCATAAAAATAGGGCTAGTTTGCCTGCAGAGCTGGCTCCAGACTCCTGACGCAGAAACTGCTAGCTCCTACCCATATGACCTCAATACTTACTGTTCCAAGACAGCAAGTGCCTCACTCAATCTGAGGGCTTCTCTTGGCTTACCTGTGCAGGTCTGAAGTGCTAGGAATTGATGCCCCAGGGGCAGCCTTCAGCTAACAAGGGATGGGAGTGGAGGATAAATACCTCAGCTTCTTCGCTACTCAGGTAGTTTGACTTCTTGGCCTCTAACCTTGGTCTTCTCAATCCAGAGATACTGCTGGGCTAATTTGGGTTCCCTTCCTATATTGCAGTTTGGAAACTTCTTCCAGGCAGTAAGTAGGTATGACTGTAAAGATCTTTTTCTTTGTGATCTTTCTCCTACCCATGATGGCTGTCCTCAGCCAACTACGGTCCAGTGTTTCAGTCATGCTGTCCAGTTTTCTAATTACTTAAAAGTAAAACCATTCTCTCTTATGCCATAATGATTAGAAGTGGGACTCCTTAGTATTGCTGCAATTTGATGGAAAAAAATAAAGTCTTTTTTAACAAATGGTGTTGGAAAAATCGAATATTCATGAAAAGTTGGCTTTGACCTCTACCTCCCACCAAACAAAAACAAAAACAAAAAAAAAAAAGAAGAAGAAGGAGGAGGAGGAAAAAAACTACCTTAAAATAAATTTTAAAAACCTAATTACAAGTGCTAAAACTATAAAATATTAAGAAACATAGGGAAAAAAAAATCTTCACAACCCTGGGGTAGGCAAAGATTTCTTACACAAAAAAATTAACCATAAATTCGGAAAACTAATAAAATGTCATTTCATCAAATTTTAAAAAATACACTATCAAATTAAATGACAAATCACAGACTTGAAAAAATATCTGTAATATGTATATGTAAGTAAAGGATTTGTATTCAGAATTTATAAAGCACCCTTATGACTCAATGGTAAGAAGATAACCCAATATAATAAAATATTTGTTCAGTCTTTTAAAAGAAAAAGATATTGAGAGAGTCAATGAGCATATGAAAACTCAACTCCTCCCCCACCCCATGAGGAATCAAGGAGTGTTTTGAATTGAAATTAGATTGAAAACCAGTTCCAGTTCTTCAACACTTGAGCCTATGGACTGAGGTTATACCTTTCTTTCTATGTAGTAGTCTTGAGTGTGGTCTTTGGGAATATGGGTGGACCATAAAGGAATAAACCTTCTACAAGGCACTATTCTTCCTGGAAAAGAAAATGGGACATGAGAGTGTTGGCCCCTTGGGTGGGTTATAAATGGATTCTTGCATGACTGTAATAGTTCTGAGCCCCTCCCTCCAGGGGAGGCAAGGAAAGGCCATTGGAGGCTCAGGGGCTAGAGGGAGGAAATAAAAAATTCTTTAGCAAAGACTAACCCTTGAGAGGGGAAATGGAGGGCCCAGGAATCTCCCAGTTGTACAGAGATTGTGTATTCTTCCAAACCCACCATAATTCTCCTAGTGCCTAAATAAATGAGACACCCACAGAGGTACCCTGTCAATGGGGATCCAAGAGGGTAGGACAATATTCACATATCTTTTTGGTTGTCTTTCTGCATCCAATCTAATTTCAATTCAGATCGCAGGGTGCTTCAGCGATAGTGCTGTTCCTATGAGAATGTTGACTCACTCCAACTGTTACTGTTCCTCTTGAGGCAACATCAACGTGGGGAAATCCACAAACATTGACACCTGCCCTCCATCTCCCAACTGTCTGCTTTGTATCACAAACAGTGATGGAAGCAGGAAGATAATAAACAATAAGTTAAGGGGTAGATGCTTACAAAAATGAAGATTAGGAAGATGGAGTGAAAGAGTAACAAGGTCTCTCTGGTATTGAGGGAACCGGAAGAAGAAGAACTTCTGGTAAGGGGAACTAGATTGTGGTCTCCTTGTCTCAAAAAGGGTCACGCATTTCCTTTGAGAGTCCTTTCTTGCCATCCCTTCTATCTAAAACTCATTTCCATGCCGTCATTTTCCTTTCTCTGTCCCTTTCTCTCCCCCTTCTCTTTCTCTGTCTCATTTTCTCTTTTTCCTTCTCTCTCTCTTCCTTGCTTCCTTCTTTCTTTTTTCTTTCCTTTTCTCTCTCCTTCCCTCCCTCCCTCTCTCTCTCTCTCCTTGAGAACTACCAAATTCTCCTGTAACAGTAGAACAAAAAAGACAGGATCACTAAAGACTTTTGATTGTTTAATTACCATACCATTTCAGGTATTTCGCTGTTCTTGTCAGCAATCCTGAGTACATTGTGCTTTACTCACCAAAAGCTATTTTTAAATTAAGTTCAAGTTGTCTACTGTCTCACTGTTGATTTTCATTTTTTAATCATGCAAGCCCATCCCGTAAGCAACTTTAGAATACCCTCTTTTCACATTTAAGGCTGCAGTAATTAGACCCAGATTTGCTGAGCCTGTGGGAATCCTACCACCCAAGCGATCTTAATGGAATTTTAATGTTTAAACTCTTCTGTTCTTATGGATGAGGCTACCAAGTAGATAAAAGAATGGCTTTGACATTCTGATGCTTATTGGAGTTTGGAAAATGCCCCCTAAGGGTGGTAAGTTTGTGAGTTTTTCTTTACTAAACAAGAAGTTAAACTATTGAACCTATGTCAGTACCCACAATGCATCTGGGATTTGGGGGGGGTCTCTTCAGACTTCAAGTACATTGAGATTGTATTAATCTGTTTTGCATTGCTGGCGATGTATACAGAAAAGAGGTTTATTTGGCTCATGGTGCTATAGACGGCACAGGAAGCATAGTGTAGGCATCTGCTTCTGGTGAAGCCTCAGCAAGCTTACAATCCTGGTGGAAGGCAAAGGGGGAGAGGTGTGTGGTGAGAATGGAAGCATGAAAGAGAGAAGGGAGGTGCCAGACTTTTTTAAACAATCAGCTCTTGTGTGAACTAACAGAAAGAGAATTCACTAATTATTGCGAGGACAGCACAAAGCCATTCATGAGGGATCCACCCTCATGACCCAAACACCTCCCACTGGGCCCCACCTTCAGTACTGGGGATTACATTTCAACGTAACATTTGGAGGGGACAACATCCAAACAATATCAGAGCTATTCTTGGGTAAATACTTATGTCAGAGGAAGTAAGGATTTAAGGGATAATAAAATCTTGTAAATCAGGAAAACTGCAAACAAACAAATTTAAAAAAAACAAGAAAAAAAACTGGAAGTGTTCAAAGATCTATAATTGGAGAGATGTTGTGTCTTCAAAGGAGAGTTTTGTATCTTCCAAATAGAGGCATGGTAGTGTTTTGGGGTTATTTGAGCAGACTTTACATGAGATTTATTTATTACTTTATAGAGTCTTATAAAACGTCCATGGAACAGAGGTCATTTTTACTGGTGTTAACTCCACATAGAATTTCTGATAGATGGTCTAGGTAAAATGAAGAGAGAGCCAAAACAAATTAACCAAAGCATAAAATCATTTTTGTCTCAGACCATTGCCTCACTTAAATTTTCTTCTATTTTAGCTGCTCAAGGACTGTCACCTGGACTATCCCTGGAGAAATCTCTCCGTGAAATGCTGTTCCTAGTCCCCAAATCCTACCAACTTCACTTTTCATTTAATAATAAATTGCTTTGCCTGTTGGTTCCTTTGATCTGTCCAAGTCTTCTCCGAGTGCTAGATAATTTCTGAGCAGAGTCCCACTTCATTATTCTTCTGTAACCAGTTCACAGTTGCAGTAATGTTTCTCTCGTGACAATTCCACTGTACGTTTTTTATGTCATTGCATTTACTGAGGCCCCCTTATGTGCCAAGCATTGTACCAGGACCTCAAAACTTTGAGCCGGGCTTGGTGGCTCAGCCTGTTATCCCGCGCTTTGGGAGGCTGAGGTGAGTGGATTGCCTGAGCCCGTGGGCAACTTGACGAGACCTCATCTCTACAATAATTCAAAAATTAGCCGGGCGCGGTAGCACATGCCTGTAATTCCAGCTACTTGGAAGGCTGAGTGGAAGGATTGCCGGAGCCCAGCAGGTCGAGGCTGTGGTGGCCGGGAGCGGCCACTGCGCTCCAGTCTGGGCGACAGTGAGACTCCAACTCAAAAAAAAAAAACAAACAAAAAAACAAAAAAAAAAAAACAAAAAAAACCTTCGAGATGCTCAGGCTGGTCCTCTGGCTGCTGCTCCCTTTTGAGAAGTCTGCAATGCAACCCAGTATGTGATTACAACACAGTGTGATTGGGAAGTAATGGGTTCCTGGAAGAAGTTACAAATGCAGACTCACATTTGAAGCTGGACTAGGGACACAGGTATTGACTGTGGGTGCTCGCTAATAATAGGTGGCTAAACACTGATGTGTAAGAGGGGAGGGAACAGAGCAAGAAGAGGAGGGGTCTGAGGAAGATCAGCCTTCAGGGAGTGAATAGAGGAAGGAGAATCCAAGGAAGCATCAGGGAAGGAGTTGTCTGGGAGAATGGAAGAAGCAGCAGGTTTGGGCCAGAATCTTCGCTGTACATCTCAGATCCATCCATGTGGAGCTGACGTGCCTCTCCTCACTGCTGCTGGCTCCATTGTCTTTCTCAGTGAGTTACTCAAGAAGAATGGAAATATTAACTTCCCCTGTACAAGTCCCCAATTTGGTTAATATGTTCTATAATGACAGACTCTGTCTCTGAGTGGTTTAATAAATATGTTGTCTTTTGGTTCTATGCCCTGAAGAAAGGCCATTTTTTTCTTACACATGGGAGATCATTAAAATTGCCTTCTATAGGCAAAAATGAGGCATACTCACTTCTGATTACCAATATACATTTTTAAAGAATGATGTGCAGTTTGGAGAAAATTTGAACAAACAAAAATACTTGTGAACAGCTAGATATCTTTCCTATTTAACATATAACAGTTTTCAATCACTGCTCAATGTAATACTCATTTTCATACAAGTTTATGGAGAATGAATTCGCCCTGATTTAATTTTACTCCTCAGAAATTGCTTTTTATCGAGTGATCTTAAATCTGTTTTCCCAGTTGTTGATGCCCTTGTAATGTTTCTTTTGCTTTAATTTGCCCCAGTTTTCACTATATTCGGAAGCTCTGGCTCGATTTATTGCAAACTTGAGGACGGGCATCCTTCCTTTCCTTCTTAGTACTGACATAACCTTGCCTATGGGAAGTGATCAGTGAATATATATTGATAAATTGATAGGTTGCAACTGATCAGCAAAATGACCAGTTGGCACTCCCAAGATTTTACTTCTTTCTCTGCTTGCTGTTTTATTATTAGAAGCTGTATATATTGAATAACAAAATTTCTAAGATATGCTGGTTAGTGTGACCATCCTGAGAGGATCTATTTCCAATGAGAAAGGAGTCTCGTACAAATTTTACTAATTGTTACAAGCTCTTTTCTTCCACTGAATATATTTTTTTAAAGTGCAAACTGTTTTCCTTCATTGTTGAAATTCATTGCTTTTAGATATACAGAGGACTGAGTTGGGAGGCTGTCTCATTTTAAAAATAGTTCCACCATTTTCAGAAAATGTAACTTTTAAACTTATTTAACCAGAACAGAGTGGGTTAAATAGAATTTGAAATACAGATATAAACATACATTTCCCACTGTTAATTAGTATGTTTTAAAATCATCTAAGTAAATTGCTCATTAAAATAGGCATGCATGAGAGACAGATGCATGAGAGACGGATGGGGCAGTGTCTGCACGAGTTTCTTCTTGCTGCGATAACAAATAACCACAAACTTAGCATCTTAAAACAATGCAAACGTAGTATCTTACAATTCTGGAGATCAGAAGTCTGCAATGAATCTACTGGGGATGAAATGTTTAGACAGAGCTGCATTCCTTCTGGAGGCTCTCAGGGGAATCTGTTTCCTTCCTTTGTCTAGTTCCAGAGGCCAGTGACAGTCCCTGGTGCATGATCCCTTCCAGACAACAATCGCAGCACGCCAAGCTCTACTGCTGTCACCATATCCCTTCTGGCTCTGACCCTCCTGCCTCCCTCTCACAAGAACACTTGTGATCACTTCTGGCCTCTGGAAAATCTGAGATCATACCCTCCTCTTGAGATCCTCAATTTAATCACATCTGAAAAGTCCTTTTGCCATACGAGGGCCTATGCGCACAGGTTTGGAGGATGAAGGTGTGGATCTCTTTGGGGGACCATTCTGCAGCCTGTCATGATGTCATTAAGACAAAGCGTACTCGACTGGCAGGAGGTCCTCAGAGGCCCTGTTCTCTCTGCCCAGAAGGAACTGGCTGACTCTATTCTCCCTTCCCCCACTGTCCTACCAATATCCCACATTTCTCTGTCTCTCTCCTCTTGCACCTTTCATTTTGCACATGTCCTGTTCTTAGACATTTTAGAAGGACCAAAGCAGGAGTAATGACTACATACCTTTAATATATCAAAGGAATCTACAGCCTGTACATGATAACATGAGCTCTCAATTCTGGATGAGTTATGAGACGTGATAGGGAGAATACAAGGGATCCTGGCAGCCTGAAAAATGCCCCATTGTGCACTTAGCAGCAGGCATGATAAGTAGCTCAATGCCACGTCTCCATCGTGATCCCAGACTAAATGCATTTTATTGATTTTTATGTTTAAAAGTCTCATCTGTTCAAGCAGCGTATTTAATGCTGCAAGTACAATTGAAATAAGTGAAAACTCCAGCAGACAAAATGAGTCCTACAATATATCGAAAAATCTGTAGCAAATTGGGTAACTATGTGCAAGTTTATTTACACATTAGTTGGCTTCTCAGTTATCCTTTCTGTTTCTCTCAGCTTTTAGAAAGCAATATAAGGGCTCTTGTCCAATTTAAGAATGATCACTTTTAAAATCATATAAAGGCTTGGTGCTGGGGAAATGTCTTCCCTCAGTGGTTATTTGAAGATGTGAGGGTTTCTAGTGGAGGGAGAAAGGCAGCTGTTGATAGATGTTTACAAAAGTCATTTATGCCCAGATTGAGAGATACTTGTCCTATTAACAATAATTTTTATAGAGCAAGTAACTCTTCATTCATCTATTAACCCCAAAGAGTGTTCTAAGCATAATTGTAAAATACGTTTCCACCTCCCCTTCCTTGTTCTTCCTACCTCTTTGCCGACTCTAATTCCAACTTCACTGGGTGCTAAATGCAGTTCCCAGAGTCCTCTAATAAGGAGGCTCAGAAGGGATTATTTCCTTCCAGAATCTTCCATGAAACTTTGAAGAATATCTTTTCTTTAGAGCAATGTCAACAAGCCCTTGCTAGTTTCCCCATATCTGATAACCCATTTCTTGCGAATAGATTAGTATTCTTCTGTTATCCTTTCTGGGATGGTTGGAAATACAGAATTTCCCAAAGTGAATTCTTTAGAACACAAATGTCCTAGCATATTAATAGTTACCATATGAAAAATATGTTCAGTTGCCAAATAAACTTTGAAAAATCATAATTTACATCGGCACATGTGAAAATAAAGCACCCCAAACAATTTGTCTACAGTCATTTAACGCAGCATTTCCCACCATGTTGTCTACAGAACCAAGAAACCTGAGACCACATCGAAAAAAAAGGGTCTTTCAAGATGAGCTGTCTTCCTCAGTGATGGGCAGTACAGCACGTTGGAAAGAATAAACACAAGGCAGAGAAGCTACTCAGCTAGTGTTATGAGTTCAAAGGATTTCAAAATGAAATCGGGAGCATGCAGGGTGGTATGGCCCTAGACAGAAGGCGTTCAATAGCAAAAGCTAGGATGCTCAACTCAAACGCACTGGTTCACGTACTGAACAACTTAGAAGTGAAACTTGAAGCACTGCTTCAAGAGGGTCTTGGCCCTTCAATAACAAGCATCAGGAAAGTCAACTCAAACTTAGCAGAAAAAGAGACATTATTGGTTCACTTACTAAAAAACGCAAGTGAGAATTGGCTGAGGCCTTCTAACATAGTCATTGGGGTCTGATGTGTCTCTTTCTCCTAGCACTAATTTCTGCCTCCTTGGATTAATTACCACATGGTGGTCTTGGGTCTTTATGACTAAGAAAAAGTTAGAAAAGTCTTTTGCATTTCATTGGTTCTGATTGGATGACATGATTCTCTCTGAATCAATTGTGGTGACCAAGGAGGTATCACACTCTCATTGGTCAAGTCTGAGTCCTGAAACCAGGAGAAGGGTCAACTCCACCCACTGAACATGGCCAGAGGATGGGAGAAATAGTGGTTTACCAGAGAAAAATTGCGGCATTACCAGAAGTAGAGTGAATCGGTTCTTGGTGATCAGGTTGCAACAAATGTCCACTGTAGCTGGGAGAAAATGTTAGCCAGCATGTGTCTTCATCTCTGTGTATTTAAACAACTTTGTTTTATAGGATTAACAGGTTAGTGCTACAGATAGTTGAGATGGCTGTCATCATTATACAAAGTGCTAGAGACAGGTGTCCCCCAGAACATGGAGTGAAGATTAGCCTCTGAAAATGTAACCATCCAAAATTCATCTCATAGAGTGAGAGTCAGTGCTCTGTTCCCTACTATGTTGGTGCCCTTGAAGCAGAAGACTTATCTTCACCTCTCCATCACTTAACATGATGCTTGACGCAAAAGAGTTGGTTAGAAGACTATTTTTGATTGAATTAATCAAGCAATTTGTAGAGGTAACTTTCCTAAATGTGTGTTCTCAGATACTTAGGAAACAGCTTTGCCCCGCCAAAAGATTCATTTTTGGGGCCATACTGCACCAATAGAGGAAATTTGCAGCCAATTAAGTTGTTGTCCCTTAATTTGTCTGAAAACTGTGTGAGAACATAGGCATTGGTCTTTGAGCTGCATGACCTGAGGAAGGAAGCTCCGGGCAGAGTCCGTCCTCCTGAAGGATGGTGGCACAGCTGTCTGGCAAGACCCTCTGTCTTATTCTGTTTTCTATAAAGGAATACGCGATGCTGGGTAATTTTACCTTTTTTAATTTTATTTTTATTTTATTTTACTTTTGAGTTGGAGTCTCACTGTCGCCCAGACTGGAGTGCAGTGACCGCTCCCGGCCACCGCAGCCTCGACCTGCTGGGCTCCGGCGATCCTTCCGCCTCAGCCTTCCGAGTAGCCGGAACTACAGGTGTGCGCTACCACGCCCGGCTTGTTTTTTGATTTATTATAGAGATGAGGTCTCGCCAAGTTGCCCAGGCGGGTCTCGAACCCGTGGGCTCAGGCAATCCACTCACCTCAGCCTCCCAAGGCGCGGGATTACAGGCTGAGCCACCGAACCCGGCTGGCTGGGTAATTT
>CAUYQG010189179.1:0-33484 GCA_963574415.1 Tarsius wallacei | reverse complement strand
GGGCAAGCAAGACCTCATCTCTACAATAAATAAAAATAAAAATAAATTAGCCGGGCGTGGTAGCCACGCCTGTAGTTCCAGCCACTCGGAAGGCTGAGGCGAAAGGATCGCCGGAGCCCAGCAGGTCGAGGCTGCGGTGGCCGGGAGCGGCCACTGCACTCCAGTCTGGGCGACAGAGTGAGACTCCAACTCAAAAACAAAACAAAACAAAACAAAACAGAATACCCTGCCAAAGGTTAAGAGCAGATTGAACACTACAGTGGAAAAGATTAGTAAACCTGAAGATATAGCAATAGTAGAAAATATTGAAAATGAAAAAAAAATTTAAGTAAAAAAAGCCTCTGTTGAATGTGGGACAACCTCAGTAATTTTAATATAAATGTAACAGGATTCCTAGAAGGAAAGAAGAGAGGGGGAGTATAGAAAAAATATTTGCAAAAAATTGTTGAAAAATTTAAGCCATTGATTTAGAAAATCAATTCAAGAAGCTTAACAAGCTCAAAGCATAAGAAACATAAGGAAAACTATACCAAAAACCATGTAATCAAATTGTCCAAAACAAGTGCAAAAGTAAAAAATTCTTATAAACAATCAGAAGAAAAGACACACAAAAACAAAAATCAGGAAAACAGGAGGTTCCACCCAGAAATAATAAGTGAAAGTAAGAAGTAAGAAGATAAGGGTGCAACACCTTTAAGGTATTGAAGGAAAAATAATACCATGATGTTATAATTCTTCAGCAGCAAAAATATCTATAAAAATAAATGTGAAATGAAAACTTTTACAAATAAATAAAAACTGAAAGAATTCAAAATCAACAGACCAGCACTATAAGAATTGTTTACAAGTCCTGTAGACAGAAAGAAACTGTTACTACATGAAAATATGTATCTACACAAAAAATGAAGAGCACTAGGCAAGAATTTGGATAAATGTATGTATTTTTCCTTATTATTTAAATGCCTTTAAATAAGTGACTTTTTTTTTTTTAAAGAGGTACATGTGCAGGTTTGTCACATAGATATATTGCATGATGGATGGTGAGGTTTGAACTTCTACTGAGTCCATTACCCAGGTGGTTGGAATGATACTCAATTGGTGGCTTTTCCATTCTTATCCTTCTTTCTTCCTCCTTTAGGAATCCCCAATGTCTGTTGTTCCCATTCTTATGCCTATGTGTATTCAGTGTTTCGCTTCCATTTATAAGTGAGAACATGCATGATTCAGTGTTTTGTTTCTGCGATAATTTGCTTAGAAGAATAATCTTCAGTTACATCAGTGTTGCTGCAAAGAACATGATTTTGTTCATTTTTTATGGCTGCATAGTATTCCATGTATCACATTTTCTTTGTCCAATCCACCATTGAAAAACACCTAAGTTGGTTCCATGTTCTTGCTATTGTGCATAGTGCTGTGATAAATCTATGAGTGAAGGTGTCTTTTTGGTAGAGAAATTTACACTCCTTTGTGTATATACCCAGTAGTGGGATTGCTAGGTCAAATGGCAAAACTATTTTTAGTTCTTTGAGAAATCTCCAAACTGCTTTTCAAGGAGTTGAATCAACTTACATTCTCACCAATAGTGTATGAGGATTCTGTTTTCTCTGCAACCTTGCCAACATCTGCTATTTTTTGACTATTAATAGCCAATATATGACATTTGAAGCAAAAATATTGGTGATGTATAATGGAAGTTACAAGTAACATATATGACAACAATAGCATAAAAGAATGGAAAGGAGAAACAGAAGTCTGTAATTGTAAGTTTATTTTACTACATATGGCATAATATTATCTGAAGGTAGACCATGATAAGTTAAAGTTATATACTATAAGTCTGAAAGTGGAGATACTGGGAGGTCCCATTATTTAAGGGACAATCTTCAACAAAATACAGCCACCAGCACACAGAAGGTGTTAAAAAACACTGACTGCTAGGAGATGTCTTTGTAAAAAATGACAGAGTGGGGAGCTCAAGGGTTTGATTCTTCTACAAAACAACAGTAAGCTGAGAAGAAAATGAAATGAATACATGATTTCAAAACTGTGAAAACAGATTAGGCACTTACGGGGGTGCTTGAGGAAGGGAGAGCTACTAAATTTTGGCATTTACAGAAACCTCCATCAGGTCACAGGCTGTCTGCAGAGACAGTGGAAAATGAGACTTCAGTGACTACACACAATAAGGAATACAGATTTTGCAGATATAGTTTGGAAAAACCTTCATACATACAGATTGACTACAGTTCTCAACAAGAACAAAAATAATTTCTGAGAAGGGGAGAATCATTATATTGCTTAAAATTTCCAGTACTCAACAACAGCAACAATATTGACAAGCATAAAAAGAAACAATCTACTTTACTAGCCTTAATAATAAAATATTAAGTAAAAAAGAAGCAAGAAAATATGAACTACCCTCAGGAAAACAAACAAAATTGACACCATTCCTGAGGAAGTACAGACATTGAAATTTACTAGTCAAAGATGTTAACTGTCTAAACTATGCTCAATAAGCTAAAGGAAATGTCAACAAAAGAAGTAAAGGAAATCTGCAGAACATTGATGAGCAAGTAGGGAACACCAGAGAAAAATTCTAAAAGGGAACCAAGTAGAAATTCTGAAGCAGAAAAATACAATAGTTAAACTGAAATTTTCACTAAAGAGGTGCAATAGCAGATTTGAGCAGGTAGAAGAAAAAAAAAAAACCCAGTAAGCTTGAAGATGAGACCATTGAAATTATCCAGTGTGAGGAGCAGGAAAGAAAATGAAAAAAAAAATGAACAGAATATCAGGGACCTATAAGGCATCATTTGTTTTTTTGTTTGTTTGCTTGTTTGTTTGTGTTTTGCTTTTTAGTTGGAGTCTCACTCTCGTCCAGGCTGGAGTGCAGTGGCACGCTCCCGGCCACTGCAGCCTTGACCTGCTGGGCTCCGGCGATCCTTCTGCCTCAGCCTTGCAAGTAGCCGGAATTACAGGTGCGCGCTACCACACCCAGCTAATTTTTGATTTATTGTAGAGATGAGGTCTCTCCAAGTTGTCCGGGTGGGTCTTGAACCCGCAGGCTCATGCAATCCATTCACCTCCGCCTCCCAAAGCGCTGGGATTACAGGCTGAGCTACTGAGCCCGGCCAAGGCATCATTAAATATACCATCATGGGAGTCTCAGATGAAGAAGAGAGGAAAAGAACAGAGCAGGAAAAAATATTTGATGAATTAATGGCCTAAAACACCCTACATTTAATGAAGAAATGGACATATACGTCCAAAAAGCTCAACACACTTTGAGAAAGATAAACTCAAAGAGATCTACACCAAGACATACTGTAGTAAAATTGTGCAGACACAAAGAGAGGGTTAAGAGCAGCAAAAGAAAAATGACTTGTCACATACAATGGATCCTCACTAAGATTAACAGCTAATTTCTCATCAGAAACTACAAATGCCTGAAGGTAGTGGGATGACATATTTAAAGTGCTGGGGAAAAAAACCAAACCAAACCAAACAAAAACTGACAATCAAGAAGTGTACATCTATCAAAACTATTGTGTCTTTCGAGAATAAAGGAGAAACTAAGACAGTACCAGATGCACAAAAACTAAGAGATTTCATTACTGGTATACCTGCCCTCAAGAAATTCTAAAGGCAGATCAAGGCAGATCTACAGGCTGAAATAAAAGAACATTATTAGACAATAACTCAAAGTCATATGAAGAAGCAAAGAACACATAGATAAACACAGAAACCAGTATCATTGTACTTTGGGTTTGTAACTCCTCTTTTTTCTATATATTTATAAGACAAATGCATAAAACAATATTTGTGCTAATGGGCATACCATATATAAATATGTAAAATGTGACAATAATGATGTAAGGAAGAAGGACAGAAGTGATAGAAGTACAGTGTTTATATACTACTGAAATTAGATTGATATTATTCAAATTGGGCTGTTGTAAGTCGACAACTGTAATAATAGTAATATAAGATAACCAAGAAAAATAATAAAAATATATGAAGAAAATGAAAGAAGAAGGAAATCAAAATGGTACACTGAGAAAAAAAAAAAAAACGAAACTAAATAATTTTTAAACAACAGAAATGGAGGAATTGAGGAGCAAAAATTATATAAGACCTACAGGAAACAAATAGTTAAATGGTAGAAGTAAGCCCTTCATTTTCAGTAATTACTTTAAATATAAATTAATTAAACCATCCAATTAAAAGGAAGAGATAAGCAGAATAGATTTTTTAAATGACTCTTTTACGTGCTGTCAACAAATGTTTATTTTAATATAAAAATACAAAGAGGTTGAAGGTGAGAGAATAGGAAAAAAGATATCTCATGCAAATAAACGGTAACTAAAAGAGAGCTAGAGTTATATTATCATCAGATAAATAGCCTTTAAGTTAACAAAAGTTTCAGTAGACAAAAATGGACAATATTGATGAAGGTTTCCATTTATCAAGAAGATATACACACCTAACAACAGAGCCCCCAAATATATGAGTCAAAAATTGAAAAAATTGATGGGAGAAGTACACATTTCTACAATAATAATTGGTGACATTAATACCACACTACCACACTTTTAATAATGAATAGATCATCAGATAGAAGATCAATAAAGAAACAAAGGGCTTGAAAAGCACCATAGACCAGCTAGATCTAGCAGACTGAAATACAGAGCACTCCACCTTAAAACAGCAGAATACACTTGTCAGGTGCATATGGAATGTTCTCCAGTACAGACCATATGTTAGGCCACAAAACAAGTTTCAGTAAATTTTAAAATATTGAAATTATATAAAATATTTTTGAACTACAATAGAATAAACTAGAAATCATTAATAGAAGGAAAACAGGAAAACTCACAAATATATGAACACTCTTAAGCAACCAATAAGCGACCAAAGGAAATCACAAAGTAAATTAGAAAATACCTTGAGACCAATGAAAATAAAAGAACAATAAAAGAACTTATGGAATGCAGCAAAAGTTCTCAGAGGAAAATTTGAAGCTATAAATGTCTACATTAAAGTAAAAATTGATATAATTGCAAGAAGAAATATACAAATGCAAATTATATATGAGACTTTTAAGATTCTTCTTTAATAACTGATAGACCAAGAAAAGAAAAAGGAAGCAAATGTTCATATAAATACTTGTGCATCGGTGTTCATAGTGTCTTCACTTGACATAAGCTAGAAAAAATTCAAATATCAATCAATTATTAAATAGATAATCAAGTTGTGGCAAATCCAAACAATTGAATACAACTCAGTAATAAAAATAAATTAACACTAAAAAAGAATGAACCACGTATACACATACCAACATAAATAAATCTCAAAATAATTATACTGACTTAAAGAAGCCAGACCAAAAACGGGGAATGTGTACCACAAACTGTATGATTCCATTTATATAAAATTCTAGAAGATGCAAGCAGATCTTTAGGCACAGGAAGCAAATCTGTAAGTTACATGGGTTGGAAGCAGCATGGAGAATGAGGGAGGAAATACACAGAAGCATGTGGAAACTTCAAAGGGATAGATTTGTTCATTACCTTGATTTTATTGATAGTTTTATAGGTGAATAAATATGTCAAATTTTACCCTCTAATATGCAGATTTACTGAATGTTAATTATGCTTCAATAAACTTGTTTTTTAAAAAATCAAGAGATAGGTTTTATATTGAAATATAATACATTTATTGGCATTACCACTTTAGTGACACCTTTGGTTTATGAAATAGAAGCATCCCTTGTTGATAAGATTGTAAACCATCAAGGATGAGATTATCAATGCTGATACAAACAAGCAGCAAAGTTCAAATAAAGAACAAATATTAACTCACATCAAGCCCTAATCCAATTCAGGTTGGAACAGAACACCTGGCCATCATATTCCCAAATTTAATAAAGTACTGTAAGAATGACTGTCCATTTATTAGGGGTGCAGGGAAACTGGGATCTGTTTTTTCATTTACTAAAAGTTTACCAGGATCAAAAGACAAAATGCTCTAAAAAATAAAAAGTGTCTTTGAGAAGAAAAATGTTCCTCTTTTTTCCTCTTTTAAATGGTCATTTGTACAATCAATATACAAGAAATTCTAAAGGCAGTCCTGCAGGCTGAAATAAAAGGACATTAGACAGTAACTCAAAGCCATATTAAGAAACAAAGAATACTATGATTTTTCTTGGATTTTTGCTAAATTCAACTTTAGTGAGCTTTTCCTTTGTCTCCATATGGTCAGGATTTAAAATCAGTGAGGCACTATTATCCTCACAATAATACATAGATTATTATTCAGAAATCTTTAAGGATTCTGTTACAGAAATGGCTTGGGAATAAAAATGTGCAATAAATTACATCTTTCAAAATGCAGACCGAAACTTCAGATTGTAGGTGTTTAGAGAAGAGATTGGGGGTGGTAAGGATGCAGTCATTTGGCTCTCACTTAAAATTAAAAAGCATATTTTTTCCTAAAGTTTCCAATGCTAAAAAAAAAAAAAAAAAAGAAAGAAAGAAAAGTGACTTGTCCAGGTAGAATAATTACTCTCTCATACTACTTTTTCCCCCAAGAACATTTAGGCCACATTTTTACAAAGCCTTGGAATTCTCAAGTTACAAAGGACTAAAGAATAGGCCAATCATAACAAACCTAGTTTATACAGTGTGTGTACATGTGCACATACATATAGACATAGAAATATATGCCTTTTTTTTTTTTTTAGTTGGAATCTTACTCCATCATCCATGCTGGAGTGCAGAGGCATGCTCACCGCCATCCCAGTGTCGACCTGCTGGGCTGAGGCGATCCTTCTGCTTCAGCCTTCCAAATAGCCAGAACTACAGGCGCTGGCTACCACACCTGGCTAATTTTTATATTTATCATAGAGATGAGGTTTTGCCAAGTTGTCCAGGCTGTTCTTGAACCCAGGGGCTCAGGCAATCCCCTCACCTCAACCTCCCAGCCTTCAGCCACAGTGCCTGGCCTATGTACATATTTACATTTGTGTACCTCTCTGTCTCTCTCTATCTCTCTATCTATGTCTATGTCTATGTCTACACACAAACACACACAAATAAATGAAATCAAACGTAAAAGCTCATCAACCGCACTCAGTTACTGGGTCTCTCCATGAATCCCAGCAGCCCAATGGTTAGTGAAAGACTATGAAATCTTGAAAATTGAAGAATTTTTATCTCTTAAGTGTCAGGGTCATATTAGGATTAAAACTTGGACTGGCTTATTTTAGGTCGTGTGACCCAGACTTTTAGAGGCAGATATCCAGAAACTTCCATTCAGCAGAATGTGATTAAGCCACCCAGGCATTCTCTAGGTCAGAGATTCTTAAAGTGGGATCCTGTGACCAGCAATATCAGCCTCATCTGCAACCTACCAGAAATGTAGATTCTTGGTTCTATCCTACACCGAGTGACTGAATTAGAGCTTCTGAAAGTTGGCCACAGTTATCTGTGTTTTAACCAGTCTTCTGAAGATGCACCCTGAAGTTTGAGCACTACTGCTCTAAAACAAAAAATGTAAGTGAAATGGTTCAGTAACCATTTAAAAATGTTAGCCTGCCTTTAGTAAAAAATTAAAATAAAAAAAAATTTAAAAAAAACCAAACACCGAATACTAAGGTCAATATGATTAAAAATATTGTTGGCAAACAGAAAAAAAGAGGGGGGAAAGAAACCTATGAAGGAAGCCTTTCACATAGTTGGGTTTTCCCACTTGGCTATTGTGTGATGTCAGTTTATCCCGTTTGTTTCGTCACTATTTAACTCCTTTGGCACTTTTCCACTTACAGACTTACACTTATTTTTGGTTTGTTTGTTTGTTTGTTTGTTTGAGTTGGAGTCTCACTCTGTCGCCCAGACTGGAGTGCAGTGGCCGCTCTCGGTCACCGCAGCCTCGCCCTGCTGGGCTCCGGCAATCCTTCCACCTCAGCCTTCCAACTAGCTGGAACTACAGGCGCGTGCTACCACGCCTGGCTGATTTTTTGATTTATTGTAGAGATGAGGTCTCGCCAAGTTGCCCAGGTGGGTCTCGAACCCGCGGGCTCTGGCAATCCACTCACCTTGACCTCCCAAAGTGCTGGGATTACAGGCTGAGCCACCGAGTCCGGCCGATTTACACTTATTAATCAGACATCACAATTTCCTGTTTTCTCACTCGGATCACGTTTCCTCCTCACTCTGTTCATGTAGCAGAATCGGCCGCCGAGAGAGACGGGACACGGAGACCGGCACCGGCTCAGCGGATTCACATCCAAAGGCTGAGCCCCGAGTGCAGCAAGGCTTTGCCTTATATACCATTTCTTTACAATGTAACCTCCTTGTCTCCCTTATAAGGTTACAGTGTAGCATTATTCACTTGATTGGATATTTTGTAGCTTGAGACTGCAGTTAGCGTTACATGTTACACACTGGTTTTATATAATTGTTTCATTTGCATATACTATTTGCTGATTGGCTTATAAGATCACTATCCTGATTGGATTCTGCCAAAAGTTTGAATAGGTAGTCCACCAAAGTGAAAAGCCCACGAAAAGAGTAGCACAAAGAACCAGGATGTAACTTAGGTAATTACAGGGAAATGAGAAGTAACTTATATAAAACAAGAAGTAGGGTAACTTATAAAAACAAGAAGCAACATATTTTTCTTTTTCATGATTTTTGCCTTTGCATTTCTGCTTTTGAAGAGCCAAAAGCACCTGCCTCACTCACAGAAGCAATCACTATGAAAGTTTTGTGTGAATCTTAGCATTTCCCCATCTTCTTGTCTCCCTTTTTCACAACTTCTGATTGTTTTTCCTGTTATACTTGTAAAACTTTACTCTGTTTGGTACTAATATTAAAAGTTCCATATGTTGTTAAATTTCTTTTCAAAGAGTTGTAAACCAAGAACACAAAGTTTCATTAGCAGGACGTGTTAATGATGCGTACTGCAGAGCTAAGAACTATGCTAAGGTTACATCGTTTTCCAAAATGTTTCAAGGACATGACCCCAATGCCAGAGAAATGCAGTGCTCCTGTTGTTCAGGTAAATAATTTCTTTTTTCTTACTTTTTTTAATGGATGCTCTAAATTATACATGTTAGTTAGCTTCATATTTGAACTCTTTGATATAATTTGTAGAGATTTTTCTCGTGATGATTGTATTGTGTCTTTGTTCTTATTAAAATTTTTTTTAAATGCTTGTAAATACATGATCTTTAAAAACATGTCACTAGTACCATCTACCTCCCTAATTAGTTTTGAAATGCATTCTATTTCTTCTTCTGTAGGCACTGGCTTCTTGTTCTAATTTTGATGAGTTGTTTTAGAGGCACGCTTATCATCTCAGGATTTTCTTCATCGGACTTCTGCAGAAGTTGGGCTTCTTATTACTTCTTGGCTCTCACATATTTCTTAGTTTCTTGATTTGCTGGTGTATAAACATAAATTACTTTATACAACTAGGCACTAGGGAAACGAATTCTCTGAGTTCTTGCATGTCTGAAAATGTCTACTTTCTTTACTTAGAATTTGTCTGTCTTTGGAATTCTGGTTTCAACATCCCTTTTTTTATCAGCAATCCAGAGAATTTTAATGAGGAAAAGATGGCCTTCTACTCTGTGAAAAGTAGAAGTTAATCCATAAATAAAACAGATTAAAAACACAGAATTTCATGTTATGGGAGCAAAATGACTCTAGAAATCATGTTGAACAACTTGATTTTACAGAGGAGAAAACTGATTTAAAGAGATGAAAAAATTTCCCCAAATTGCTCAGCTATCAAGTGACAGGAAGTCTTCACCAAAGTCCAGAGACTCCTCATTTGCAACTTGAATCATAAAGTCATGTTTTAGTGTGCTCAATTCTGCCTGAGACATTATTAAGATGAAACAAAGATACATTTCTGTTAGAGAAATATGTAGATTCTAGGCCCAACTCTGCTCCTTTCCTTGAGTCCCAAATTTTCTCATATGCAAAATAAGAGTGTAGGACTCTCAGGGGTGCCTTTTCTCAAGTGGTGGAATTCTCTGAAAGGGATCTTTTAATAGAAGACTCAATATAAAGATGAGAAAATCTTCAAAATGTTCTACATTGAAGGGCTTCACTTTGTAAATCTCTACTAATGCCATCCCGAAATACATTGAGCAATATTTGTCATAACATTCATAACTAGTTGAGGAAGGATGTTTCTCCTTTCCTGATCAACCCAATTAGGTGGTGGGTTCCTTTTCTGCTTGGCATTTTCTGAATTAGTATGGACAGACCTTGGTTTGGTTCCTATGTTGTTGGTTACAAACTGGGTGAACTTAGTCATATAGTACTCTTTTTCTTTCTGAGGCTCAGTTTCCTCATCTGGAAAATTGAAAATGATAACACCAACCAAATGGAGTTGTTGTCAACATTAAATGAGATATTTGCTGAAAAAATACTTAGAACAATTCCTAGCTCATGGTAAGTGCTCATTAAATTATAGCTGTGTAATATGCTGGGAATGATTCCATTGATGAAACACTTATCACGTTTCTAGCACTGTTCTCTGTGCTGTGAAGCAGAGGACAGGCAATGAGAGAGAAGTCAAAATGCTCCTACCTTAGATGCCTGAGTCAGTTTACTTAATCCTCTTGGTTTGACATACATTGAAGTCCTAAGCTACTGTTTGCCTCAATCCTTTCGTTCTCCCCATGTCTTCAAAAATGAAATATATGCAAAGTTTGACAGTAATAAATAAGGTACATTTCTAAAGACTTACACTGAGAGAAAATGTGGAATGAATATACCCAGAAGTTTGAAAATGGAAGAAAGAAATAAATCATCAGCTTATAATAAACCTAATTTTGTATTATGTCAGTCTGTGGGCATTGCCAATTTAAGAAAACTTCACCATGCTGTCCCTTCCAAAGTGCATACACACACAACCCATATTAACAATTTAATTTTGAAGTCTTTGAATATCTTACTTAGTTTGAATTTGCTTATTTTAAAGCTATCTTTATTCTTCTGAGAATCATCAGATTTCCAACTCAGGTGCACTAAAGCCAAACTTTTGAAGATTCTTCCATAACATTGAATCCTCTGACAATATTTAACTTGCAATCATGTTCCATAGGTACTTCAGACATCCCATAGGGTTCAGTTTCAGTTTTTGTGTCTATTTAGAGATAGCCTTCAAGATTGCTTACAGCATATCTTTCAATTTCCTCTGTCCATAACTTTTCATCTCAGCTCTGAAATTATGTTTGTCTTGACTTCTCTGAATTTAGTTTCTCTGTATTTCCACAGAAAGAAAAAGTCTCTTTAGCCCAAACCTAAGTTTGTAATGAGGACCATGATATAGTCACACGAATCAAGGCCTTTCCATTGTTGCTGATGGTGAGTATGAAATACAGACTTACAAGCTGTTTTCAGTTATCTGTACAGAAAAATCAATGGTAGCAGTCTGTGCTGGCTCGATGAGCTGCCAGCTCATTGTCGGGAGAGGTGACAAGCTGCCCTGTCTGTCAGTGACACCATCATTCCTCAGACAGAGGCCATCAAGAATGAGATTCTCAACTCCTTGAGCTGCTGCCTCTGGTAAAAGGTTCATATTAGTCACCGACTGGGAAATGATTATTTAGGTTGTCAAGAGAATGGTGATACTGAAAGAATGGAATTTTCCAATTATAACTCAAACTCAACTAATATCCATTCTATTTATCTTGTCTAAAAAGTACTTCATTTTAGTAAAGATTGTAAAGGGAGTAAAGGTTGAATGAACAAGAAATACTAGATACATCAGGTTTGATCCACAATAGAATAATGTGTCAGTCATTTGATTTAATAAGTCCACTCAAGAAAAATAGATTTAGCCGGGCTCGGTGGCTCAGCCTGTAATCCCGCGCCTTGGGAGGTTGAGGTGAGTGGATTGCCTGAGCCCGCGGGTTCGAGACCCACCTGGGCAACTTGGTGAGACCTCATCTCTACAATAAATAAAAAAATCAGCCGGGCATGGTAGCATGTGCCTGTAATTCCGGCTACTTGGAAGGCTGAGGTGAAAGGATCACCGGAGCCCAGCAGGTCGAGGCTGCGGTGGCCAGGAGTGGCCACTGCACTCCAGTCTGGGCGACATAGTGAGACTCTAACTCAAAAAAAAAAAAAAAAAAGAAAAAGAAAAATAGATTTATCTGATATTTATTAGTGCTATTATAATTTTTATTTTCAAAGGACTAAACTTAGGCTTTGGGAGCCTGGATCATAAGCTGGGTCAGTGTACTCAGTGGTATAAATTGTTTGAATCAGAAATTCGATATGATGTCTCTGTTTGGCTGTTATTTTCTGGTTCCAATGGATCCTGCCTCCTGATATGAATATCCTGTATAGTCCCCTTCCACAGTATCTTTGGGTTTGTCCCTTTTGTTAATGAGACTTTAGATGGTGTCAATCGAGTGATGGTCTCAGTAAACGTTTGCACATTGGGGTGTTTCCTTTTGGTATTCTCCTTCTTGGAATTCAGCACCCTCTGAGAAAGTTCAAGCTTGTGGTAATAGTTAATATTTGGTGTTCCCTTAACTGGATTGAAGGATGCCTAGTTAGCTGGTGAAGCATTGTTTCTGGGAATGTTTGTGAGGGTGTTTTAGAGGAGATTGATTTGTAAGTCAGTGGACTGAGAGAGGAAGACATGTCCTCAATGTGGACAGGCACCATCCAGTTGCTGCCAGCCTGGCTATAACAAAGTAAGCAGAAGAAGGGGGATAAGCAGCTTGCTGAGTCCCCTGTGCTCTCTCTCCCTTCCCTGATAGTTTACTTTGCTTCCTCTTCTCCTGTCCTTGGACATCAGACTCTAGAGTCTTTGGCCTTTGGACTCTAGTAATTGTACCAGAGGCCACCACCTGAGGATTCTTGAGCCTTTGATTTTAGACAGACAGCTGTGGTATTGGTTTCCCTAGTTTTGAGGCTTTTGGACTTGGACTGAGTCTTACTGCTGGTTTTCCTCATTTCCCGGCTTGCAGACAGCTTGTCTTGGGACATCATTTTGTAATTATGTGAGCCAGTCTTCTCTAAAAAATTCGTATAGATATATATGATCTCCTAGTGGTTCTATTTCTCTAACTAATAGAGAGTTAACTAATATACCAGTCTTATGGAGAGGCATGCAAAGAAAAGTACCTGGCCAGCCCACATCTGTTTTAGTCATCTGAGCTGAAGCATCTAGCAGACATGCGATTGAAGAGGCCATCTTGGCTGTTCTAGGCCTAGCACATAGCACAGTAGAACTGCCCTAACAAGCCTCATTCAAATTGCAGAGTTGTGAACAAATAAGTGATTGCTGATTTTTGAAACCACCAAGTTTTAGGTGGTTTGTAATGCAATGATAGATAGCTAAATCAGAATCTCAATTTCTGAAAAGAGCCCAGTAGATTGGACCATTTGTGATCCTTTTCCTTATGTTAGGGCATCAGGGGAAATGTTACATATTTTTGTTAACCAAACCAATAGTTGAATTTGTGGCATTGGAATAGCCCAAATTACACTATATAAGCATAGAATTATGAAGTGGGGGAGTCATCACAAAGCATTTGTTCTGCATTTTCAAACCTCCCATTTTGAGAATTAAAAGAACAACAACAACAAAAATCCACTGGAGTCTATAAAGTTAAGCTAGGAATAGGAGTGAAGCTCCATGATTCTAACTAGTATTTGTGCCACATTGACTCCAGTGGTCCCTAACACTTTAGTGGAGGTAGACCACTATTAGCAAAATCTAGAACATAGTAAATGTTCAATTAGTATGAATTGTTTTTTTATTGTTATTGTACTTTTCTGATAAAGTTAATCTAAAGCCACCAGATCCATGCTGATATCCACACCAGAGGACATAGTATATGCTGATAATCAAATCTTCAAGAGGAAAATGGAGAGGGATAAGAATATACCAGCAGGAAAATGACGTCAGCCTCTTTCTCTCTTCATCAAAGCAACAACTGTATCAATAGCTGCTCCTTAGGACAAAATATTTCAATCCAGTACTCTCTGATTCAAGGATTCTGTTTCAAGTCATGGTGATAATCTAGGAAACTGTTGTCTCATGTTTTCAGGGCACTAAGACTCCGGCTAATGTTTTTTTTCTCTCTCTCTAATTCTTTCTTTCTCTCTCTATTTCCAACCCTCCCTCCCTCCTTCTTTTTTTCTTTTTTGATAGAAAACCAATCACTCAGTGACTTGAAGAAGTCTTAGGTTCCTGATGGAGAATTACTTTAGGCTCTTGGGAAAGAGGGAACACAGAGATCATTTGTGAACTTCCAAATCCCAGGAAGGCCAATCTGGTAAAGCTGTAACTATGGGGTGAAAGAATCACAAAATTTGAGGTTAAAATACTAAAAGGTATTTCATACTCTATGTAATTTTTATGATACATCTTTGAGGTTAAAAAGTTTATGACATTTTATCATGTTTACTATAAACTAAGATATTACTGTAGTTGACCAGTAGTATCCTAGTTACTCAAGTCATCATTATATAAGTCTCTGTAGATGCAAAGATACACAGAATCAAGAGTCCAAAGTTGTCATGGTATAGACCTATTCGTGTTCAAACACATGACTAATACAATTATTCTGCATTCAAAGATCTGTCTATTTCTGACATTAGCATCTATCTTCAAGTGTTCAATCAAGGTCTTATTGGTCAGTCTCTTGCTAATATTTTGAATGCTATAATGTCCTAATAACACAATATAATGCAAAAGAAATAAATTGAAGACATAAATCATGGAACTTTAAAAAGATAGAGGACAACGGCCGGGTATTCTCTGGAAATTAGAGTAATTTAAATAGCAAAGAATAAGAGGAAATTTTGAAAAATTTATGAAGGATATACATATTATTATAAATATAATCATGTTGCAGAGTTAAAATGTAAAAGAAGATTTATTGTCTTATATAATTTTGCTGCATAGAAAGAAATGGAAATCTAAAAAGTAAATTAACATTTTATTTATTTGGGGAGTTAATAATCAGTGTTTACTGCAATTATAATTCACATTTGTTAAATAATATAAAATATTTCAGTCTTATTCTTCAACATAAAAATCTCAATTTCTGTGAAGTTTTGGTTCCCTCTGTAAATAAACATTCTCCATGTACTAATTATCATTGGTCATATGGCCCTCCTGTTTATATTCATTGCAGTACATGTAAGATTCAGCTTTAATACAAAGAAGAGAAAGAGATGACCACTTATTGAGTGTCTTTTCTATTTCGTGATTGGTAGTGAGTACACATTACAATTGTTATCTCACTGTTAATCCTCATAGCAACCTTTTGCTGTAAGAAGCTATCAGTAATCCCATGTGATAGATGAAGAAACTAACACTTAGAATTAAATAGCTTGTATAAAGTCAAATAGGTCTTGTGTAAAAGAGAAGTTATTATGTTCATAAGTTATTTATTGATGGGGTTCAAGGACTCAGTAAATACCACACCATTTTGCTGCTCAATTTCTCAGCCAAGCGAGAAATAAAACATGCATACATAAATGAATAAAGGCTCATGTCTTTAATTCTGGTGTTTCAGAAGGCTGAGGCAGAAGGACTGCTTGAAACCAGGAGCTTGAGAGCAGCTTGGGCAACATAGCAAGAACTTGTCTCCATAAAAAAACTAAAAAAACAGATATGGTGGCAAGTGCCTGTAGTCCCAGCTACTTGAGAGGCTGAGGCAGGAGACTCATCTGAACGTAGGAGGTCAAGGCTGCAGTGAGCTATAATTATTCCACTGCACTCCAACCTGAATGACAGAACAAGACCCTGTCTCAAACAAACAAGCAAATAAATAGAAACAGGACAAAGCAAATAAGAGCCCCACCAAATTACTTTTATTGCTGACAAATCTTATATTTAAAATTGTTACTTTTATGGAATGACAAGTGGGCTTCCTATTAGTGGTTTCTAGAATGATGCAGTTAGCACGATGACATTACATATTGTGCCCCAAATCTCCCCAATCTCTGTGGAAAAGTGTGAATCATTACAATTGGGATTTAAAACACTCATCAAAAAGAGATATGTGATTGGCTGCTTTGGAGAAACGAAACTTCTTTAACATACGCCCCACCTTTCATAACAATTGGCCACACACACACCTTTTTTTCCACTATTACAGATAAAATATTTGTCTAAATGAGACATTAGTATAACTTATTGGTAATATATCTTATGTTCCTGTATTTTCCTCTTCTAAACATTATGATGGAAAAAGTGCTTGAAATGGTATATTTCTCACCTACTAAGTTTACCTCCTTCTTCTTAAGCCAGAGAAACAAAGATGCTATTATCTAAAATACATAGTCAAATCCAGTGTTCATGAATTAGTTATCAATAGATCTTTGAAGAAATTCTGAGTTTATAAGGTGAGAGCTACCCAAAAACTCTAAAGGAAGAGACTGAAATAGAAAATGAAAGGGAAAGAATAGGACTATTTTTAAGAATGTTGGCATAAGTAGAAGTAATTAAGTAAGTGATCTGACAGAAATGAAGAACAGAATAACTATCTTTCCATTGAAACAACTTTTTATTAAGTCCCTTGCAGTTAAAGGAAATTGCTGAAACTCTGTACAGATGAAGGTGGTAAAATTCAGCTTTAAAAAAAGGCAAACAAACAAGTAAACAAACAAACAAAAAACAGTAGCAACAACAATACCACTACCGCCACCAGCAAAAAGTCAGGTAGTGCAAAAGAGTATGTTTAATTTTGGGGGGGAAGAAAACATATATTTATTATTTGTTCATCATATTAAAAGGAAACACATCTATATGTGCCATGCAATCGTTGAAGCAGATGTGTCATTGGCCACTCTAAAGCCTTCTCCAGCCCCCATTTCGTTTGCCATTTCGTTACAGAGGCTGAAAAAAATTCTATCTTTAGTTTATTCACCCTTCCTTCCAGGTCAAGTCATATATGACCCTGCCATGGCTGTGTCATGTAAGGAAGGTCTCCTGGGAGCCTCTGCAAGGATTTCTTCTTTTCTCATTATGAAGAGGTGTTCAGGAAGGAACCCTCTTACCGGTACTATCCCCTGGGACCCAGACATTGTTTAGCTGTAAGGAACAGAACAGCAGGGCAGAGGCACCAAAAGGGGTGGAGGAGACCTTCAAAATATAGCAACAATGTAGTAATTGCTTATTTCCAGAAGTCTTGCTATGTGGGGCATTGTCAGTCAGGCTGGAAGTATTTCTAACTAATCCTTAAGTGGAAGCTACACTTTAAAATAAAATCTAATTTATTGTCTGAATTTTATCATGAGTTTTTTTGTTTCAAAAGGTAAATAATCATGATGATTCATTTCCCACAGATCAAAATGTATATCATGTGGCAAAAATATAATTGGGAAGATGATGACTAAAAGGGAACTGGAGTAAATCCTGGGTTTGTCCTGGAACAAACCCCAACTTGACCACTTCTAGCTATATGATTTCATCTGAAAAACAGGGATAATAAAAGTATTTACCTCATAGGAACATTGTAAGAATTACATGTGATACTTGTAAATTGATTACCTCAATGCCTGGATGATTACAATGATTATAATTTTTTGTTATTATAAACCCCTGAATTAATTTGCAAAATAAAAATTTGATTTTAAGTCATTTTCTTGATATCAAATTGTATTTTTCCATTTTTAAAGGAAATTCTGTGTTTACATCTCAAACATACTAATTTTTCCTTTCTAAATAAAATTCCCATTGGTTCCAAACTTTTTTTGTGAGTAGTTATTCCAATCCTTTAGAGATTGTGCACAAACAAATCATTGGTATCTTTTCAACTTCCCTGTCTCATGCATCTAACTAGGATGAGACCAAAACTAGTGTTGTGTCAGGGAAATTGGGGGAGAAGAGTGCAGGATGGAGGCAGGAATCCAGCCCTGCACTTGTGAAAACAATACCAGAGGAATTTCAACCAGCTAGAGTAAGGAATGGAGAGGAAGTAAAGGCACATCAATCCTCTCACACATGTAATCACAGGGCCAGAACAAAACAGGATAACAAAACAGGAAAGAATCTGACAAACGTGTAAAATAAAACAACAACAACAACAAAATCACGCAGAATTTGAGACATTGAAATTGCAGATCTTGGGCAATAGCAAAGATCTGCTTGCAAGTTAATGGAATGTTCATTTAATAAATTATTTAAGTGATTATGAGAAGGCTACAGGAGGCAGGAAGGGTAAGAGTGGAGGGTGATTAACAAGGCTTAGTTAAGGTAGCGACTTCCTTACTTTAGTAGAAGATTACCAGACTTTTTGGTTACCAAAGACATGGTTTCCTTTTTCTTCAGTACACTTTGATGTGAGGAATCACTAACATATGGCTCTTCCCACAGTGGGGGAGAAATGAAAGAAATAGTCATTAGCAAAGTTTTCCTCCCCTTTAATAGAGGAAGTTTGAAAAGATTTGTATTATGGAGCTGAGAGCTTCTTGCATGAATTGATTTAGAGAGGCATAATAAATGGACACGTTAAATAAACTGGTCCACAATTTTGGATCTTTCATTGAAAATACACACAAAAGTTAAATCTAAAATTGTCCATTTGTGCCATGGTGTATATTTAAAAGTTTTGCTTAGATAATACATTCTCCACTAGGCTCTCACACAAAACTCTGAACTCAATATTTCTGAAGGTAGACTCATTTCTCATTGTCCAATTCTGTTCCCTGACTCAAAGGTTGGCATCATCATCCACAAAGCCAGAATCCTAGGGGTTATTCTTGGTCATTTTGTCCTTTTACCCTAGTAGCCAATCACACACTGCTTCTTATCTATTATTTCCTCTCTAATCTCCTGTCCCTTTATCAGCATTGCTGGTTGACTTATTCAGATCGCCATATTTCCCACCTAGATGATCTCTAGGGAACCAGGTTTTATCTGTTACCCTTTGTACTCTGCCTGCACAACATAGCCAGAGTGTGACGTTTTAAAGATGCAAATCTGGTATATAATACTCTGTATCTTATAACCACAGGCATGCCTGTAATCATAAAATTAAATCTTACTTTCTTTTTTTTTTTTTTTTTTATTTGGAGTCAAAAACTGTTGCCCCTAATGGAGTTCAGTGACTGCTACCGGCCGCCGCAGCCTCAACCTGCTGGGCTCTGGTGATCCTTCCGCCTCAGCCTTCCAAGGAGCTGGAACTACAGGCGTGCGCTACCATGCCAGGCTAATTTTTTGATTTATTGTAGAGAGGAACTCTCGCCGAGTTGTCCAGGCGGGTCTCCAACCCGCGGGCTCAGGCAATCCACTCACCTTAGCCTCCCAAAGCGCGGGATTGCAGGCTGAGCCACAGAGCCAGGCTAAATCTCACTTTCTTAATGATATTGGCATGGTGCTCCATGTTCATTTTTTCAGATTCATTGCCTACAGTCTCCTTCTATGTATGCTATGTAAGGAAAAAAATGACAAACCTTTAAAAAGTGGTCAGTTGTGTTGTTTCAGTTTTGAGTACTCTCTCTCACATGTGCTGAGACAGAACGGACTATAAATGCGCACCTATATATTGACTTCTTCCTTCAACCTAACCTTTCATTTTCTTGTCTAGATTTCCATTGTAATCTCTATCAGTGTTCATCAAAGACATCAATCCATTCAACATGAGCCAATTAGTCAGCAAGGTAACTGGAGTCCTGGGAATTTAACTTCTTATAGCAATTACTACACATTTACAACTTGATAAAATGCAAAATCTGAAAATCATATGCCAGAATACATTACACAAAGACAAACATGAGAACAGGCTGTAATTAAATGAGATGTGTAAAAATTCTTTTAATTTTCAGCATACTAAGTCTCACTGTACATACTGGATGTGCACTATAGTCAGTCTAATTCTTGGAAAGTTTTTTTTTTCACTACTCAGAATTGAAATGAACAAGTTGCAAATTGTACATGCTCTGTTCTCAAGAGAAGAAGGCCTCAATACAAACTGAATGTGAATGGACACTGAGAGGCAACCACTCAGAAAGCAGCTGATTGGGGTACTCAATTACCACTAAATAATTTAGAATCCCTAATGGATATCAGATCCAATGCTTCCTCAGTAGAGGAGCAACCCTTCCTTGGTTACCCAGTATTCAACTAACTACTCAAGAGCTTTAGAGAACAACAATAAAGTAAAAAGGTAAAAAATATTTTAATGGTGTTCATATTCTCTAGGGTATTTTCCTGGCAAGAAATTCCAACTTCCTAGCAGCTGCCGCCATCATGAAGAGACAGGGAGAGTGAGAGAAAGACATCAATATTTAAATCTGAATCAGCCAGAAAGTTCAGTGAAGGGGGCCAGTATTAGCAGTTTGTGTATGTGTTTGGCCTTTCAAAAGCCCTCAGCCTTAAGAGGACCAAAGACGTTATAAGTAAACAACTCATTAGGAATCACACAGCAAGGTTTGGTTAGCTCATTACAATCACATTTAATTTAAGGAAGAATATTCATGTGAGACTTTTGTCCAGAAATTTCAATAATAGAATGAACTGTTGCATAAAGTAATGTGTTTCTCTCTCTCTCAAAACAGGAAGAGAATATTGATTTCCTAGTCTTGGCCACCAGCCCCACCTCTTCTCACTGTAAGTATTGAAATGAATGAGCTTGTGTCTCTAAAAGCACCAAGCAATCTTCAAGAGAAAACCGCTTTATAAATAAAAAAGCTTTATTATTATTGGGTAGAAATGTTAAAGAGAAAGTTGGAGCTCTTATCAAAGGCTGTTGGTGCCCCGACATTTGCTGTCAGCTCTGAAAAGGTGGCTGTGAAACTCATTGTATCCAACCCTGGTTGGCTTTAGGCCCAGCATACAGTGGGATTTCTGGCCAGTGGCCCCGTACAGTGGGACGGCTGGCGCCTAGCCCAGGGATTAGAGAGCTTTCATTTCTTTGTCTCAATGATATTAGTCACAGAATCTCCCCTTTCATGCACAACCCAAACCCGTGTGGGCGGGGGCAGGGAGGTAGGGCAGAAGCAGAAAGTGCTGCAACCCTTAGCTTCTGTACCCCATGAGTAAGAAGAAAATTTCCATTTCCAACTCAGTTATCCAACATCTGTATCTATTTCGTTATGCACATTTAGCAGGAAATGGATAGTCTGGTATGTCCTTGAAAGGAAAATTGCTTTATAGATATAAGATACTGCAAGACAACCTTGACAAACAAGGTATTCAGTATCTTAAGGTTTCTTTTTCTTTCTCCTTCTCCCTTCTCTCTTTCTCTCTCTCTAATGAACTAATGACTGTTATGAAATTCCATCTCAAGGAACAATTTGGTAAGCATAATCTGTGGACACATTTCGTTCAAATCCTAGAATGTATGTGCATGCATGTGTGTATATGTGGGTATAGTCTTTGCAAAAGGACGTATGTAATATATCATTTATTGACAAATTACCCCATTCCTTTCTTTACATGTGTGTGTGATTGTGTATTCATGTGCATGTATGTTGTGTTTCCTTTGCAGAATCCATCTGTAATAATATGTCTCAGAGCCACATTCTACTTGAGTCCTGGAAAACGGTCTGCTAAGTTCCATAGGATAAACTTTGGTTGCAAATAGTAATAATCTTGTCTTACATATTCATGCTCAGTGGAAACTGAAAGTCATTTCCAAAATAAAACTAGGAACATAAATTACTAAATAGCAACTGATCTTAAAATAAGCTACAGAGCCCCAACACATCATAACAAAATGACTCAGGCTCACATCTCTTTGCTTGATTCCCCTAAAAACAGTCTACTGATATAAGAACAAAATTACTGTCTTAATAAAGATCTAAATTGAGTACATGTTCATAACCTTGCTTCTTTTCATTATATTGCGGAATTACCACTAGTGTGAAATCGGTTAATCCCATGTATAAAGCATTTTCGTTTTCTGGAATCAGCTGAGAGGTAGAGGGAATCAGAGGGGAAAGAGCCCTCAGCACATAAATGCCCCTGTGAAACATTGTTACCCTCCTCGTTAGAGTTAAACTTCAGCTTCTTCAGCTATGAGGTAGTAATAATGAGATGTATCCTTATAAGGTTCTTGATATATAATAAATGATAAACTATATGTGGAAGACTTTGCAAAACTTACATTATTCAGAGAATGTAGTATTGCTGCAGCACTTGAAGATGTTGACATTTAAGGAAGAAAAATGAAAAGAAAGGTGAATTGTGTTCCTGTGAATAGATCTTATCTAAGGGTTTCTAAATTTATAAAATTATGATAATGTATCTAATCCCATACTCAGAACAGCAGGAATCTTGAAGATTGCTAGTTTCATCATAGTTTAGAGAAAGAAAATGAAGGTCAAGAGCCATTAGTGATTTATCAAATCAGAAAACAATGTAGTAAGTCACAGGAATCTAACTTGGCTCAATTTTAACTCCGTATTCTTGTGCTTACATTCCTTCCAAATGAAAACTCTCTGGTATTTATTTATTTATTTAATAAGCAGCAAGTTAGCTCTGAGAGAGGCTCATTGTGACCATGTAATCTTAGGAAGGCTCCATGTAGGAGGAACTTGACTGGAGGGTGGGGCTTAGGTAAATGTAGCAGATCAGGGAAGACTGACCCTACAGGTACAGAAAATAGCAAGAAGTAGGAGACTTGAAAAAACATATTGTGGCAGAGGTCACTGGGGAGAGATGCCTGGTCATGATAGAAATAATGCATTGGGGACTGTCAGAAAATTTGTGCACTAGTAAAAGACAAATTTTAGATAAAGCTGTTAAAATAGATTTTATCTGACGCTATAAAAGTTTAGAATCTTGAATGAAAGACAAGACAGAATGACAGGTTCTTAGGAGATTTTTTTTTCTTTTAGGCTGTCTCCATGCTATATACATCTGCAAAAATAATCTTCCTAAATATAACTTGCATTGTGTCAGTCTGTCTCGGAATCCTCCCATGTCTCTGCAGTGTCTATAAAGAAGGTAAATTCAAGGTCTGCCACAAGGTAAGCCTCATCCCACATCAGATTTGCTTCTTGGTCTGATCCCTTTGTGTCAGCCAAAGTAGTTTGTGAACCATTTCCAGAATTCTTCTTGGACTTCTGGGGCTTCCTCCTCTGGAATTAGTGACTTCTCTGGCACCATTCATCATATTTCCTAAACCCATTTTTCAAAATCTGGTATAAAATCCTCCGTTTCTACTGAGTGTTCTTGTATTTTTCATAATCTTTGATATGGAAGCTTTTTCCTTTGGGCAAAAGAAACTAGCTTTCTCTGTAAACTCATATGCATTTATCTGTAATGCCATGTATATAGTGTCTTCGAGGACAGGACCCATGCTGTCCTGGGTGAGCTGGTCTTGAAGCAAAATCTCTGGGCTGACTTACGAGGCACCCACATAATGCAGATGTTCTCCTTGTCTGACTAGCAACTGAACATGTGTTTATGATAGGAAGTAGAAATCCATGTTGGGAAATGAGCAAACAAAAATGGGAAGGTTACTTTTGAAAGTCTTAGAATACAAATTTTCTTTAAGAGAATGTATATCTTTAAAGGATTTGTTACTTCACAGCATACATTTCCTTGTCATCTGGATCTAGTCTCAATTTAATGCAGTATTTGGCTGAGAATTTAACAGAGTGATTTTGAAGATTTATTTTGTAATTGAGTGAGTAATAATACAGTGTCTATTATTTCCAAGCAGAATTCTAAACATGTTAAACCTTTAATTTTCTTAGCAAATGTATGGGGCAGGAACTGCTATTATTCTTATTCTACTAAAGCTATCCCAAGGCACAAAGGGGTTAAATAACTTACCAGAGTTCATATAGATAGCAAGTAAAAGGCCTACACTTTGAAGTCAGGCAATTTGACTACAAAGTCAGTGCTATTAAACATTTCACTATATTTTATCTTTAATTAATTAACAATGTTGCCCAAGCTGGCCTTGAAGCCCTGGACTTTAGCAATCCTCCTGCTTCAGCCTCCCAAGTAGCTGAGTTTACAGGGATAGTCACAGATTCCAGCTTATTTTATTTCTTAAATAAGCTTTATTGAGGTACATTCAAGAATTTTAGTTATATACAATAAAATGCACCCCTTTTAATTGTACAATTTGATGACTTTTAACAAATGAATATTTTACATAACCACCACATCAAGAGAATATTTGGTGATTCTATCACTCTCTCCCCAATTCCAACTTGCAGTCTTAGGCAACTTTTGGTCTGTTTTTTGGCAGTGCAGATTAGGTTTGCTTTTTCCAAACAATATGTACATGAAATCAATATATTCAGTGTATATTCTTAAGGTCTGGCTTCTTTGGTTCAGTATAATGTTTTTGAAGTTAATCTATATTTTTGCAAGTGTCTGTCGTTATTTTCTTATTGCTAAATAATATCTGATTGAATGAATCTACTAAATATTAATGCATTTGTCAATTGATGGGTTTCTTATTTGGGGCCATTATGGATAAAGATGCTATAGACATCCATGTACAAACCTCTGTGTGGGACATTGATTTAATATTTGCTAAAGACTTTTGCATCCATGTTTGTAAGGGATAGTGCTCTGTATATTTTTTTTCCTTGTTATATGTGGACAAACTTCTTTGGCTATTTCAGTCCTGATTTTCTGTGTAAGTCCAAGCAAGGCCATGACATAAGACCCCTTGATTTTAGCAGTTCTTGACAATGAGGACAAGATTGAGAGGCTTAAGTCAAGCTACTTAGATTCATTAGAGTCTGACTGATAAGTCCAAATTTATAAAATTTCAGGGAGAAGCTGTCGCAGGAATTGTTTTTTACTTCCCCAAACCCATCTACATCTTTCTTTTGCTGGCATAGTCTATGCCAGCAGAGACTAGGGAAGCTGACCTAGTGTTCATGAGGGTTCAGGCTTTTTGTTTACTTCTAGGCTGAATATGCCTGAAGTACCTTGAAACCATATTGAAGGGCCTTGGTTTACAAACTGAAGACACAAAAGATGGAAAGACCTGAGTCCTTGAAGACTTTGAAGCACTGACTTCATCAACCTGTGTTGTTTGTGAGAGAAATTCCTGAAAATTTTAAGTTGTTTTATTTGTTTTTTCCTTTTATACCAAAATATAGCATAATTTTTACAAAATATATCTAGTATAGAAGTAAATTTTGCTATCTAGTCACAGAGGTAAAAAAATAAACAAAAAGGTTTTCTAAAAACTACTTTTGAAATATTTCAGAGAGAGGAAGAGAAATGTATTAATGAGGCTTGTATCACACTGTGATAGCTTGATGAATTGTCCTTTTTCATGCTAGGGATACTGAAGAGCTTGGAGGGGTAATCAGGAATCTAAACATCCTGCCAAGTAGGCACGCCGAGAGACAAGCTGACAAATTTTTCAGCAGGTTCCTTCACGTTTTTAAACTTCATGCTGATCACACTTCTTGCATTTGCCACTGCAAAATCAGTGGCCTCATTTTTGAAACACCCCTAGGACATGTTATAATTTCTATGATTTCAAATCACCTTTCATTAGTTATATTTTAGCCTACTAACACTCACGCAGGGACTCATTAATTATTCCCAGAAAGGCTGAGCACTGGAGAGAAGGCAAGCATTATTAGTAGACCCAACTAACTGCTGACAGAAGCTTCTGAGGGCAGAAAACATGTTAAAGGGCAAGTGTGGAGTTCATTATCCTGCATAAGAAACAGGAACGAAGGGAGGATGCCTGAGAAGTGAGTTTGTGCCACAGCCTCGTCTTGGGTTTTCAGCTTCCTCTCTCACCCTCACAGGGTCTGTTCAGCACAACAGAAAGAACATGTGAAGTCGGAGTCAGGTTTAGCGCTCCAAAAACTTCCCACCTCACTCAGAGTAAAAATGGCATTTCTTCCAGTGAACAAAGGCCTTGGGTGATCTAGCTTTTGACTCACTAGAACGCCTGTTTCTCCTCACTGAGTTCTTACCATAATGGCCTCCTTACCTTTCCCATACAACTAGAGCCCTTTGTTGATCCCTTTGCCTGAAGGCTCCTCTCTCAAATATTTGCTTGGTCGGCACCCTCAACACTTTTAAATATTCCCTCAAATTTCACACCAAGGGCAATTTTCCCTCCCAGTCAACACTTTCTCCTCCTTCATTGTTTTATGTTTTCCATGACAATTATCATATCTTTAAAAAAATCAGTTGATTAATTAGAAACAACACTAAAAGCTGTGTGAGTATAGGGACTGCCATCCGTTTTCTTCATGGCTCTATTGCTCAAAGACATGAGTGTTTAAAAAATTTGGCCCAATGAATGAAATGACTTGAAATCTTGAATCAATAGACCTCTGACTAATCTCTAGGATGAAGTCTGGGTTTGAGTTTGGATATTTCCATGAGTATTTAAAAATATGTTCTACTTAAACTTTGGTATAAATGCCAGGTTGAATTAAATTATGACAAATCTCAATCTCATAGATTTCCTTTTATTAAAAATACAAACTCTAATCTTTCTTTGTATTTTTCAGATTCAATGGTAAATGGCATTAGGATTCCTTAATCTTGGCCCTGTTAACACTTTGGGCCAAATAATTCTTTGTTGTAGGGGCTGCCCTGTTTACTGAAGGATGTTTCACAGCATCCCTGGTCTCTGTTCACTATATGCCAGGTAATGCCTTTCCTCAAGTTGTGACAACCAAAAATATCTTCAAATGTTGTCCTCTATAAGGCAACATTCCTCCCAATCAACAATCACTGATGGAAGTAATTTGTATATATACCTATTTGAATAAAGGGTTATATTTTTGATATAACGTATATAATTGGGTGGAAATCATGAGAACCTCATGTGTACTTTATCAGCCCTCTAGATGAGCACCACTATCAAACCAGCATTGTTCACCTAACTGGCATGCTACATTTGTAGATGTTAAGACAGTTTAGAAAGAAAAAGAAAATGGATAACTGTTTTTTGTTTTTTTTTTTAATGACCTGGAAACGTCCCCTTATGGACTGTTAGTAAATTCTGATACATCTTTTTCTGTACAGGGCCTAGGGAAAATGCTAATAAACATTATACTGTGGAAACCTCCACAGTTTATACAGGTGAATTCAGATGAAAACAAATATTTTTTGCTTCATAGGAAAAGAGAATCACAAAAAGAAAACAGGCAACCTGAAAGCTGTGTGCAGGCAGAAGGAAAACAACATTTTATTTATTTCTTTCATTTGAGCAGCATGTGGTATGTGTGTGAAGTGCTGGGTTAGGGGAGACACTGCAGGTGTATAAACTGCTGGCGCCTCTCTTTGTGAAAGAAGTGACTGATTGCTTGATTGAGTTTGTAGAGCCACCTTTTTGACCCCAGCTGACACCTCCATGGGACATTTCTCCAGGAAGCAGCCAATATAAGAGCCAAATCCCTGAAAGCAATTTGCCACCAGTCAATGTGTCTAACTGTGGGGTTTAAGGATGGTTATAAGTAAATAAGGTGCTTAATAAATATTTGTCAGGTTGAAATGAAGGACTATAAACTCAGAACTGTGAGAAATGTAAGTATATTTCACAACCAACTTGGGTGAACACCATAAAAATGATAAGCTGTAAGTAAAAGTAAGTAAAAAGAACAAGTCACAGATGGGAAAAACCGATAAGTGGCGGAAAATATCAAAATTTACATTTTGAAAATGTTTGGGTAAAATTGTGTTTTACTTATGAATCGTTTTACACAACAGTTTTACCTCATAGTATAAATATTTGACTATGTGTGACTCAAACAATCTTAGTTTTATGACCATAGCATCTTTCCTCAATTGAATGAAATGGAAATTCTAGAAAGCTATGAAGCCCAGCCCCGACGTTCCACAAGTCTCAGAGTTTGAGCTACATGGATTCACCTCCTAAATTCTTGGGTGTAAAAGACATGCCACTAAATAGGTCACTAAAGGCACTAAGGAAGCAAAAAAAGAAAAGAGCTCCCCAAAGGAAAGTGGTGCTTAATTGGGACCTTTCAGGCATCTGTCACACTTTATGACAATTGAGAAAAAAGGACTCCATATTTTGCGCCTTGCAGGTGACATGGGACTGACAGCTTCAGCTGGGGGGAAGGAAGCTGGTTTTGAAGAGCCTGATTTTTTCATCCTGAATATCATTAATGGGATTGTGTGGGCCCAAACTCTAACCTAAAATGCCTCCATTTGTCCATTTAAGATAGTGGCGCCTATCTAAAGCATAGGTCACACGCGAAGTTTGGTTGTGTTCCGTCTCTCTGCGAAAATAAAGTGGCGTTCCATCTCCTGGCCCTAGGTTAAATCCGAGTCCTTGCTGGCGGGGGGAACCCCTGGGATCCTCTGCTCCCAAGGGCCTCCGGCTCCGCGGTCCCCGCCCCGCCCGCGCCTCCCGCGCTTCGCCCGCCTCTCAGGTCTCCCCTCCCTCCGCCCCTCCCTGGCTCCGCGTAACGGAGTCAAAGGCAGGATCGGCTTCCCCGCCCTCCAGTCCGAAAATCCCGCCAAGAGAGCCCCAGCGCCCAGGAGAACCTGAAGAGGAGAGGAAGATAGCGGGCCGCGAGCCACCCGTGCAGAGGCGGGCATAGCCGCGCCCGCAGGAGCAGCGCCGGTCCCGGCCGCAGCCGCGGCCACCTCTCCCCGCGGCCACCTTGCCCCGCAGCCCCGGCAGCCCGAGCTCTCCCGGGAGGACACGTGCGACTCAAAGTAAGCCAGGGGCATGTGCGGCTTCTCCAAGGGGCCCCATCGAGTTGGCCTTCGCCCTGGGTCGCTTTTCTGGGTGCAGCAGATGGTGGTGGGAGTGAGGGACAGAGACCGCCTGGTGTCTTTGCTGGCAGGACTGCTTTCTACCCTGATTTACTCCAGAAGCAAACGGAGGCGTATTTGGGGGGAGTCGGTTAGGTTGGTTAGGGTGTGCTTAGGTGAGTGGAGGAGGGGCGCTTCTGGGGGGTTAAGCCTGCACTTGGGGGTGTTCCAGCGGCAGCGGCAGAACGCGCTGAGCCTGAGAGTGCATCTTTGCTCCTTGTGAACCCGGAGCAGTCATAGGTGTGCCATGTTGCATAGGGGAAGGGAGAAAGTGAGGCAGCCTGGGTAAGCAGGCCTTCTTTCCAACCCTTCCTCTGATCTCAGCGGGTACCTCTTAGCTGGGTCTCCAAGTGAGATGTGGAGTTTCGTCCTCAGTACTGTCCTCCTTGTCCTGCCTGACAGCCTAGAAAGCTTCTAGGAATGGTTACCTCCAAAGTTTGAAGACATCTTGGGTCCCATCTACCGTCTGAATCCAAATTTTAAGAACTGCTCTGTATACAGACGCTTTTCATTTCACTCTTGCAAACCTAGTGTGTATTTGTTACTTAGAGCTACTGAGTTGATGTTTCTGGTAAGTTAAGAAAATAGTTTTTAAGAGGAACATTTTCAACTCCTTCCTTACTTAACAGACAGAACATAAAGTTTCCTTTCTCCTTACACACAGACATGCACACACACCTTTCTCCATAACACAACACAACACACACACATACACACACACAAGAACACACACTGAGTTCATGCACACTGTATTGTTAACTCACCCTTCTCTGTTAACAGCTGCTTTGCAAGTTTGGAGAGTGGGGTGAGAGGATATTAGAAAAGAGTGAACAATGTGAGACAATATCATAGCTCTGGTTTTTTTAATTTTCATTTTTATAGCAATTCTCATCTTAAGGGTTATGAGGCATCTTCTTTCAGCATCTGAAGAAAGATGTGGGGTGTGAGTGTGTGTGTGTGTTTGTGTGTGTGTGTGTGTTCGAGGGAAGGGCCTGGACGGAGATTTAGGAACACCAGAAAGAGCTTTTGAACTAACATCATAATGAAACAATTTCGTGAGCCTAGGCTGATGTGGGATTGATGAAGCACTAGGGCCCATGTAGCCCCTAAATCATCTGGGAATGAACGATGTGCTGAGATATTAAAAGGTAATGGGATTAAAACAAAAGAGAAGCTTCCCAGTATAGAAAAAAAAAAACTTGTATATTTTCTGTCTTCATTAGATTTCTTTAAAAGTAAATTATTCATTTTAAAGACCATATCATTAAAAAATTGATAGTCCACTTCAATTCAAAGGACATGAGAGTGGATATTATCTTTTCCATTCTTTGGGGCAAGAGTTATTTCATATTGACAATATTTATACTTTTTCATTTAAATTAGTTGAGATTTTAAAAAATTATTTTATTTTTTAAAAACTCTGATGACATTCTTTTGTGCTTTAAGAAACTTTTATGTTTTGGGTTCTCTAATTGTTCTGTCTGTTAAGTAAGCTTTATATTTTGTTAAGTAACCATACTTTTATATTTTGAGTTCTCTATTGTCTTTCCTATGCCACTGCTTGCAAACCCTCTTTAGGACATTTTTCTTCATTTAGTGAAATGTCTCCATAAGGAACACCCACCTGAAGCCATACATAATCCCATTCAGTGCTGTGTTCCAGTTCATCGCTTGTGGATACAAATGCATTGTGTTCTCAAAGCTGGAGCTGTGAAAGAAATGAAACTACTATTAATATATGACTTTTTGTACTTACCTGAGTTTAAATGAGATATCATAGAGAATGAGACTAGTAAAATATATTTTACCACATATAGTCTCATATATTGTATATATTATATATAATTCTGCTTTCTTAACCTTCTTTTATGAGATATGGAATAATAAATGCATTAATCTATGTAAAATTTCCCTGTGTTTTATTTGGTCTTCACATATAGTAACATGTAACAAGAGCTGCATTTCTTTTAATGAGCACTTAAAAAAAATTCCAGTAAAGCCAATGGCCTAGTTTGAATTTTTACAAAACGTGTTCATTGAAAATACACTAGAGATATAAGATGGTTTAATATTTTTTCATAAGTCAATCTTAGAACTAAAGTATTTTACGTTTAAATGTTTTATTTTTCTTTGAAGACACCCTTGTTTTCTCGCTTAAATGACATTCTCACATGAATTTTGACCACATCCCTACTTATGGTGTGGTGTTCTTATTATTACTCAAAAATGCTCCAGGACTCTGAGTTTGGCTGGCTTGTTCAAAATGGTGTTGATAAGTGAACAATAGATTGAGAGCCAGGAGTCAGAATTCAGAATGTAAACTCCCTAAACACTTGTGCTTTTCAACATGGGGAGTTGTCCTTGACTTTTCTCCTGAAAGAGATGTCCAAATTTAGGCTACCCAGAGTGATCTGAGTGCAGATATACCCTATGCCTGAGTGCACTGCAGACCAGGTGGGGTCTACATTTCTCTAGAGCATGAGATTGGTGAGAGCTCTCCAGTAGCCTTTGTGTCTTTACTGGAGATGCTGAGTTTGGCTTCTCCAAAGGGTGAAGAATGTTTTTTCTTTGGTTGCTGTTCATACAAATAATCGAAGAGTTTTGTCTCCTCCTGGCCCAAGGCCATGTCATTGATCTGGGAGGGGGGATAAAATAATATTCAGATATGAACCTTCTTTTTATGATGGGCCTGCTTTTTTCCATCCGGAGTCGATTCGGGCCGAAGCCTCACTTGGAAAGCTGCCCTCCATTCTTGATGTTTATGGTCAACTCAAATTTCTATCCACTGGGCCATTTTTTCCATCCACCTCAGGCCAGTCTTGTATGTGGGATAGTTTTCATGATATCATTACAATATTTCTAGATTGTAAAACATAATAAGCCATTTTCTCCTATTTTGGCATTTAGTAAATAAGAAGTTAAAAATATTGTAGCTTAAAAGGGTGGCTATGATGAAACATTTTCAAAGGGTATTAGCATTATGGTAATATTGTGGATTTAATTATATAGATCACATTCACCGCAAATCCTTATATCTTCAGGGTAGGCAAGGTATACAGAGAATCATTCATGCTTGAGATATTTTTAGACATACAATTTAATTTCTTCTAGTGGGTTTTTATTTTTCAAGCCATTTCTTCATAGTAGGTTTACATAAAGTGACATCTCAAATAGAAAACAAAAATGATCATAGTGAGTTTCCTAAAAGTAGAATTCTTAGATTTTTTAACTTCATTCATGGTATAACAAAAAGTCAACTATTGTATATTAATCTTGAAATTAGTGAGTTCTAGTAGCTGATAATTGGGTTCTTAATTCTAAGAATTGCTCCTAGCAAAAACCAAAACAACATTTTAAAACACAAATAGCATGCTGTGTCTCTAACCTTTTGTTTCCATTTCTCTGACTTTATACTTATCTGTTTCTCCCTCCTTCCTCCCATTTCTTCCTTTTGTTAATCCAGTTACCATTATTTCCCATCCACCAGGTCCCAGGGTGTCCAACCCAATGCCCTCCATGTACAGTGGAATGTGTTTCTTTATGTACATACATACCAGGAACGCCTGCCCACATCTTGGTGTTTTTGAAAGGCTGGACCTTGCTAGATGGCATTTTGACTTTTTTTTTTTAACCTGGTCTGCTCAAACCTGTTTTCAGCACCAACGCCTTCTCCACTGACTCTTCCATATTTTTCTCTTTTGATTCAGATCCCAGCTAAGGTCAGCAAACACTTCCATCATTGCAATAAATGTGGCCCCATTTTTCTCTCAGTTTCCCAACTTCAATGGAGGGGTACAGCTGGGGTTATTCATCTCTGTCACACCTTCCTGCCTCCTTCCCAACAGTAGAATTTTTCTTGCTCTTGTGGCCAGCTAATTTAACAGTATTTATTATAGATATGCTGGATGCTTACTATTGTGCTGGACCATGTAGCATATTTAAGAAATACAACATTGTGCACTGTATCTTTTCTCCAGGGAATCAGTTTTACAATTTCGAGTATTTTATCCAGCCCAATGGGAAGTGGTGCTAACTTGTTAAATTCTTTATTAGAAATGTATTTAAAAGGGGTCTCAATTAAAATCCATTATACTCTCACCTATCTCCAGAAAAAATGATTTAAATGTTGTAGGTTATTTTATTGAACCACGGCTTTTTTGCATTTCTGCCTTTTCCTTACCACAGCGCACCGCAGCATAGCTCGCTGACCCTGCCCTCTCATGATGGTCTTTCATTGTAATGTTCTTGACATGTTATCTTAATTTTTTCCCAACGTTTTTGTCCACTCCTTAAATTTTTTTTTTTTTTTGCATTTTTTCCCTCAACTTCCAAATGTGGACATTGATTTCCAAATATTTCCATTCTCTCTCTTTCTCTCTCACTCTCTCTCTCTCTGTCTGTCTCTCTGTATCTTTCTGCCTCTCTCCAAATGCTTTGGGATTGTAACAACTCTTCTTTGATTCTTAACTCCATTTTGTCTACTGAACTCTAGACTCACATTTTAATTGTTTTTTTTTCTAGTGGATACTGAAAGAAATTATTTGGGCACAGTCTTATTTATGGGACGGCATTGAAACAAAGAACTTCTTGTTGTTTTATTTTATTTATTTATTTATTTTTTTTTTTGAGTTGGAGTCTCACTCTGTCGCCCAGACTGGAGTGCAGTGGCCGCTTCCGGCCACCGCAGCCTCGACCTGCTGGGCTCCAGCGATCCTTCCGCCCCAGCCTTCCAAGTAGCTGGAACTACAGGCGCGCG